>JABEEJ010000117.1:0-129248 GCA_013363135.1 Fusarium brevicatenulatum | reverse complement strand
ATATTTAGTTTATAATTTATACTTATAATAGTATTAAAAGATCTATAATTAACTAGTATTTAATAGAATTATAAAGGAATAAAAATATAGATTGTATTATGAAGAAATTGTAAGGTTAGGGTAGATGTAGGGCGTGTTTGTAGAATTATAGATACTTACTGTAGACTCTCCGGGGCCAAGTTCAGCTGACTCCACTGAGAAGCATAACGACGATCATAAGCCTAACGGGCTTTTGCTAGTATAGATTGGGTTAGATTGGTAGCACATAACGGGCGGGGACTAATGTAAGCACGGCAGCAGCCACAGCCGAGGACGACATTAGATTGACAGCTCTATTGGTTCTGAAACATTATTTTACAATGCTTATTTAAGGCTACGCACGGATGTTGTACTATCCGGAGAAAATATTCTTATTGACCTTCCCTTCCAAGATTTAGAGAGAGCATCACTTCTCTCAGCTGCTCACCTGAAATTGATTGCTTTTTATCTCCACCTCTATGCATCTGGACGAGTGCTCAGATCATGGATTTAGTTAGATAACAAGTTCCACTTCACAACTCGTATTCTGTGATGATCCTTGTGGTGTTGCACTGAAACCCATACCGACACGTTACATGCATATGTTGCCCTGTGAGTCATGTCCTCGGCTACACGAATGAAAGCCGAAGTTCCATTTTCCATGCTAGAAGGGAAATCTTATAACCTTTCCAGGAAGACAATGTTCCTGTTTAATAGCATTTAATATTAGTTCTACTTCGTTTACATACATCTAATCCCGATGCTTCAGATATAGGGACAAAAGCCATTAGTGCAACCTGGTTGAAAGCTTACATAAATGACCAATTCACTGTAAAAGATACAGTGAGTTTCAGATGAAAAAAAACTTTTCTTCATACCTAGCACTGCACACGCCACATGACCTCACAGTACGCAAGGTTGACCTGCCTCTGATCATATCATGCTGGCACAGAATTGCCGCCGTTAGATCATATGGAATGCTTCATCATGAGGCCAGCCAAGTTTCTCCATCTCGCAGCGGAACCGAACTAGTCTGTGCAGAAAGGCCCAACGGTCCGCCACCAACAAGGGATGAAACAGGCGTGACTTACAGCTGCAAGCCACCTCGTAAGCAACTGCCGATACTTGGCGTCAAGTCCTATCATGAAGTATCTTGATGAATCATCAGCTGTAAGAATAGGCTTATCCCATATTTGTCACTCCACCACTCGATGAGTGTCAATCACGCAACTCACTTACAGGGGTAGTATTGTATGGTTAGAGCTTGTTTTGTGACCAATCATTCAATTCGCCCATCGCGGTTCCATTGTTTCTTCTTGGCTGAGGCTACGCCGCCGACGTGCTCTCAACACTAGCTTGGCAGAGTTTATTCTATCCAGTTGATCGAGCGTCTGGAGCATCCCGGACTTCGTCCGATTCTGCTGTCCCAGTGAAGAAGACAATTCTGTGCTCCATATGACTACATCCGGTCTTTCCGGGTCCCGAAAACCGGTCGTACAAGGTTGCACTAGACACTGGAGGAAATGAGGAAACGAAACAGAGGAGGAATATTGGGGATTACTGTGGCGTGACTGGTGGAATCAGGGCAATTGTGTGGACAATCAGCAGGAAGCTTTGGCTGCGGTTAGCATAATCTCATCTTGAGTTGATAGACCTGATTAGTGATGCCTGCATCGCGTAAGTCACCAGCTGTTCGTGTAACAGGGTTGTGAGTGGCCAAGAGGCGGAGACATCTATCCTCTCGCCGTTGAGAAGCAGGAAAAAGGAGACAGCATGGCGAAATAGGCTGCATATCGCTGTAGAGCTGAAAGAAACTTCTCTAATCCGGTATGGTCTGCTGTGTATATCCCTGAATAAGCCCTGAGTATTGTTGCCTCGTAGTAAATCTGTTGGTTTGTAGCAAGGATATATCTGCTGTAACATCCATCCGCATAGCTGCGGTCTCCCTGGAAAATACTATCGCATTGCTGTCGTGACGCAGAAACATCAAATACTATTCATTTGATGAACTATATGTTTCTGTGATACACAATTCAACAGCAAATCCTACCAAACTCAATTTCAGAAACCCAGAACCATGGCAATGCCACCCACTACCTCTTGCGGCTGTGTCAGGACCGCAGATCAGTCAATGCCGGATCTGGAGCCTGCCATGTTCCCGCAGTTCGATCTACCTGAGGTGACACAGTCCAAGTCCTTGGAATACGCCAGCAAGATCGATCACGTTGCACCACCAGGAGATATGAGCGACACGTGCACTGCTCTTTGGGCAGCATGGGCGATCCTTCTTGGCTGCTTCACCGGGCTGGATAATGTGTGCTTTGGCTTTGACTGTCAGCACAGCGTTACCGCAGCGTCGGGACATGCAGAGCGCATGAGGCAGGCCGTGCATGTTCGGTTGCCTGCCAATCAGCGTGTCGAGGACATTCTCACGGGTAGATTTTCATCGGTGGTTGCAGTGGGTAATCACAAGGCCGAAACGCTGTTTAACACTATTTTGTCAATTCGGAGCCTCGGCCATGAGCCCAGTATTGACGTCGAGGACTTCCCCTCGTGGTGCAAAATTCGCATCAGGGTAGATCCTGCGACGCTCGAAACTGTCTTGACATGGAACCCCTCCTTCATGAGCCGCGATCAAGCGGAGAACATCAGCAGCACCTTTGACAAAATCTTCAGAGAAATCACCAACCGACCTGAGAATCTCGTATCAGGAATCAACTGCTTCAGTGAGCGGAATGAGCGACAAGTCCTGGCCTGGAATAGCAACCCCGTGAGAAATGTACACAAGTGCATCCATCAAGCCATCTCAATGCAAGGAGCGTTGAGACCCGATGCAGAAGCCGTGTGCGCTTGGGATGGAAGCTTTTCTTACCAACAAGTCTTGTCCCTGGCAGATCGTCTTGCCTCTCGTCTGCAAGCCTCAGGAGTTGGACCTGAAGTCTTTGTACCCATCTGTTTTGACAAGTCTAAATGGGTTGTCGTTTCCATGCTGGCGGTCCTCAAAGCAGGTGGTATCTTTGTCCCCCTCGACCCTTCACAACCACTCCTTCGTCTACAGTCTCTCGCGCAAAAGGTGGAAGCCAAGACGATCTTGTGCTCTCCTCAGCACCAACACTTGCTAGAGAGCGTAGCGCCAGAGCTGATCCTCGTCGATGAGCACCTTTTCACCAAACTACCCGATCAGATTGATGAGATCGATTGTGGATCGTGGCGAAATGGAGCTTATATGATATTCACGAGTGGCACAACGGGCGAGCCCAAAGGCGCACTCATCGAGCATGGAGCTCTCATGTCGAGTGCACTCGCCCACGGACCAGCCATGATGATGGACTCCAACACGCGATCGTTCCAATTCGCTGCGTCTACCTTTGACGTGAGCATCACTGAGATCTTGACCTGTATGATCTTGGGTGGATGTGTCTGCATACCCAGCGAAGACGATCGACTCAACGCCGTCGAGGAGGCTATCACACAGCTTCGAGCAAACTGGGCGCTGTTAACCCCGACATTCGTCAAGTTCATCAACCCCGCCAATGTACCAACCTTGAAGACACTCGTCACTGGTGGAGAGGCCATGACGCAGGCTGTTATCCGCTCGTGGTCGCACATCAACCTGATCAACTGCTACGGCCCTGCTGAGACATCTGTTGTTTCGCACGTTCATCGAGGTATGGTTCAAGGGACTAATCCTCTGAACATTGGTCATCAGGTCGGCGTGCACTGCTGGGTTGTGGATCGGGACAATCACAACCGTCTCATGCCTGTTGGAGCAGTGGGCGAGCTTGTCATCGAGGGCCATACTCTCGCACGCGAGTACTACAAAGAGCCTGAGAAGACGAGCGAAGCCTTTATTGAAGATCCATCATGGGCAAGGAACCAGTCATCGCGGACTAGCCCCAGACGAATGTACAAGACGGGCGATCTTGTCAAGTATAACCATGATGGGACCTTTCATATCGCTGGCCGCAAAGACGCGCAGATCAAGTTCCACGGGCAGCGCATTGAACTTGGTGAGATAGAGCATCACATCAATGCCAGTGCCAGTATCAAGCATGGCATGGTTGTTTTACCGAGAGAGGGCTTTTGCGATGGTAGACTTCTTGCCATCGTGCAGCTCTGTGGTGCCCTGGAACAAGACCTTGTGCCCGATGGCCAGCCGTATAAGCTTATTGATGGCGATCTTGAGAGTGTCGTGCAGGACAAGATCGCAGAGACTAAGGAGCTTCTTGGCAAGAGGCTGCCCTCATACATGATACCGTCCATGTGGCTTGCCGTTGAGTTCATTCCTCGTCTCCAATCTGGGAAGCTTGATCGGAAACAAACCGCAAAATGGATCGACAACATGAGTGAGTCTTTATATCGACAGCTCAATCCTGTGGCGGCAGCCCTGCAACATTCAGGCGATCTCAAGTGCGAAAGCAAGATCGAGTTGGAACTACACAAGATCTGGTCTTATGTCCTAAACCTCAAGGAAGAACAGCTCGGCCTCGCACAATCCTTCCTCAGCGTCGGCGGTGACTCCATCTCCGCCATGCAAGTCATGAGCGAGTGCAAAAAACGTGGTCTTGGCCTATCGGTCTCACACATCATCAACTGCAAGTCCATAAGGGCACTGGCACTACAAGTCAAGGATATCGAAAGACCTGCGCTTCTGAATGAGACGGTGGACGAGCCGTTTGACCTCTCGCCTATCCAGAAGCTGTACTTTGCGAGGCCGAATTATGACCAGGGTCACTACAACCAGAGCTTTTTGCTGCGGACGAGTCAATTGATTGATGAGGCAGATCTACGAAAGGCGATGGAGACTCTTATTTTGAAGCACTCCATTCTCCGTGCGAGGTTCCAGCAGGATGCCAGTGGGGAGTGGAAGCAGCGTATCACCAATGGCGTTACATCCTCGTATCGTCTGCGTACCGTGGAACTAGTTTCGCAAGAGGACGTCGATACTTCGCTTGTCAACAGCCAGACCTGTCTAGATCCTGTACATGGTCCACTTGTGGCTGCTGACTTGATCGAGCGAGGAGCAGAAGAGCAACTTCTGTTCGTTGTGGCGCATCACCTGGTCATCGACCTTGTATCCTGGAGGATCATCCTTCAAGAGCTTGAGGAGATATTACTCCGACCCGACGCCGTACACGATGTGGATCGTCCACTTCCCTTTCAGGTCTGGTGTAAGATGCAGTCCGAGCATGCTGAGGCGCAGACACCAGAGCAAGCCCTGCCAGTTCAGGGTATCCCCGATGGAGACGCTGAGTACTGGGGCATGGCAGACACTCCCAACATCTATGGGCACATGGTTCGTCAAGGCTTTGAGGTTGGACCAGACCAAACATCTCTCCTTGTATCCAAGTGTCATAACGCCCTACGAACCGAGATCCCGGATATTCTCATGGCAGCCATGGCATATTCCTTCGGCCAGATCTTCACCGACCGTCCAATCCCAGCCATATTCGCAGAAGGCCACGGTAGAGAAGTCTGGGACACCTCAATCGACTTGTCCAACGTGGTCGGATGGTTCACCACCATTTACCCCGTCTTCGCTGGGTCGGATTCACAGTCCAGTCTCATCGACACAGTCAAGATGATCAAAGACGCAAGACGCAAAGTCCCCGATAACGGTCGACCTTACTTTGCGAGTCGCTGGTTGACAAAGGAGGGCCAAGAGGCCTTTTCTCGCCACTGGCCTTTGGAGATCACATTTAACTACCTTGGTCAGTATCAGCAGCTAGAGCGTGAGGGTGCTCTTTTCACACCTGAGAGTAACATCGCTGGTGAGATCAGGGAGGCTAGTCAAGGTGCAGACGTCGGGCCTTTGACTGCTTGCATCTCCCTATTCGAGGTGTCAGCAGTCATAGTCAAGGGATCTCTCCGTTTCTCATTCGGCTTCAACCAGAACATGAAACACCAGCCTCAGATCCGCGAGTGGATTTCCTGCTGCGAACAGAGTCTCGGTGAAGTCATCTCATCTCTGGCTTCGATGGCACCTGAGCCAACGCTAAGCGACTTCCCGCTCCTCTCCCTCACTTACGATCGATTGAGGGTATTCACCGAAGAGAAACTCCCCGAGGCCGGGATCACAGACATTAGTCTTATTGAAGACGCATATCCTTGCTCTCCGATGCAGTCCGGGCTTCTGGTCAGCACCACCAGGGAGAACGCTGCTTATGCTGCCTACACGGTCCACGAGGTGAAGAGCAAGAGCGGAGAGGCAGTGCATGTCGAGAAGCTCATTGCTGCATGGAAGAGCATGGTACAATACCATGCTATTCTCAGGACTATCTTCTTGGAGAGCGTGACGTTGGAGGATTCCATCTACGATCAAGTGGTGCTCAAGCAAGTCGAAGTGCCATTCACTATTTCTGAGAGCGACACAGATGAGGATGCGATTGAGGCGTTAAAATTACCTACGAACCATGGCGACAACGCATCCAGACTGCTACACAACTTCCACGTTTGTGTTGCGAAAAGCGGCAAGGTCTTTTGCAGATTGGACATCAGCCATGTCATCATGGATGGAACCTCTCTATCACTACTCTTCCGCGATCTTGCAATGGCATATCAGGGCATCCTTAAGGCTGAGATAGGCCCGCTGTATCGTGATTACATCAAGGCCCTTCAAAGCCAGCCTGTCCAACCTGGTATCGACTATTGGAAGTCCTATCTAGCTGGCGTTGAGCCATGCCTCTTCCCGGTTCTGGATGATGGGGAGGTTGCCGATGTCAAGGAGCTGCAACACTTGAGGGTCAGATTTGAGGAGCTCGCTGAGCTTCAGAGTCTTTGTGAGCGACGGGGAGTCACTATTGTCAACGCCATTTATGCTGCCTGGGCGATCACGTTACGTTTGTACACTGGCTCTGACCAAGTCTGCTTTGGCTATCTGACATCGGCTCGTGATCTTCCCATCGACGGTATCGCAGATACCATCGGTCCCATCATCAACATGGTCACATGCCGTGTCAACGTTGACAGCACAATCAACCTCGGAGACATCATGACCTCAGTGCAGAGAGACTACCTCGAAAGCCTAGACTATCGTCACACTCCCTTGGCCCAGGTCCATCACGCCCTTCAGCTCTCCGACGCTGTTCTGTTCAACACAGCCTTGTCGTACAGAAAGTTACCGCCACCGCCACAGACGGACCTTGTGTTTGAGGAATGCTGTCCTACCTATGACCCAGATGAGTACAATGTGTCGGTCAACATTGAAGCAGGCGAGCACGACATGGCGATTGACTTGATGTACTGGTCAGATACCCTGTCTGATGGACAAGCTGCCAATGTTGCGAGCACTTTTACAAAGGCGCTGAGCAACATTCTGCATCACGCCAACGAGCCCATTGCTCAGCTCGACCATTTGGGTTCTTGGCATCGCAACCGGATCTGTCGATGGAACCAGTGGATTCCCGACGCCATTGAGAGTTGTATCCATGATATGTTCAAACAGCAAACCATCCTACGTCCTGACAGCCCCGCGATTGTCTCATGGGATATGAGCTTTACGTACGCCGAGCTTGATGCTGCATCAGGCAAGCTCGCCCATCATATTGCTTCTTTGGGCGTCGGCCTAGAGACCTTTGTGATGGTCTGCTTTGAGAAATCTGCATTTGCCATCGTTTCGATGCTGGCCATTCTCAAAGCTGGCGGTGTATGCGTACCTCTGGACCCTGCGCACCCAGACGCTGCGCTTCAACTTCGCGCCGAGGATACAGGTGCTACTATAGCCCTTGTATCACCCTCATTAGTTTCCAAGCTCAGCTCCATTGTCAAGGCAACAGTGGCTGTGGACGCACATCTACTACAAACCATTTCCACGCCAGTTGAACCATCTCTTCCTCAGGTCACACCTCACAACGCCTGCTTCGTAATCTACACGTCTGGTAGCACAGGGCGCCCCAAGGGTGTGGTGCTAGAGCACAGAGGCATTGCCAGCAACGCCATGTACTCAGGCCCTAAGCTAGGCTATGGCCCAGACTCACGGGTGTTGCAGTTCGCTTCGTACACCTTTGACAACAGTCTCGCCGAGATCTTCAGCACCATCAGTCTGGGAGGTTGCGTATGCGTACCATCGGATCATGAGAGGCTGAATGATCTAGCTGGTGCAATTAATCGGTACAGCGTTACGATGGTTGATATAACGCCCACAGTAGCCTGCTTCCTCAACCCATCAGAAGTCCCAACCTTGAAGACTTTGGCTCTTGGAGGTGAAGCCGTGACTGCCAAGTGCGTTGGCATCTGGCGGGACTTTGTCTCTCTGCGATGCTGCTACGGACCGTCGGAATGTTCTGTCAACTCCACCTTCTCTGGAGATATCGCTCAGCCAGGGAAAGCCAACAACATTGGCCGTGCAATTGGTAGCGTCGCCTGGGTAGTCGATGCAACTGACCATAACCTCCTTCTCCCGATTGGGTGCGTTGGCGAGCTCCTCATTGATGGTCCTATCGTGTCTAGAGGCTATCTGAACCTCCCAGACAAGATGGCAGAGTCTTTTGTTCCCCCACCCGCCTGTATCGAAGGAATGTCTGAGAACGCTGGATCGGATCGCAAGATTTACAAAACCGGCGATCTTGTGCGCTACAACTCTGACGGCTCCCTTACATACTTAGGCCGCAATGATACCCAGGTCAAGCTCAACGGCCAGCGCATCGAACTTGGCGAGATTGAGCACCACATTGAGGAGAACCTTCCCAAGGGCTGGGAATCTGCAGTGGAGCTTGTCACATCACAGGGCAGGAAGTTGCTCGCCTGCTTCATCTGTTCTTACGGCGATGTCTCCCTTCGAGAAACAAGTGACGATAGCATGGTACTGGACATGGACGACACTTTGCGATCTCTCGCAAAAGAGCTCGAGATTATGCTGTTCAATGCAGTACCGGCGTACATGGTCCCATCCGCCTGGCTCCCCGTCCCCAAGATGCCTCTTACTTCGTCAGGCAAGCTCAGTCGGCGCAGTCTAAGGGTTCTTGGAGAGTCGGTGCCAGCAGCCAAGATGAAGTCTTACAAGATTGCACTCAAAAGTGGCCGAGCACCGTCCAGCGAGGTTGAGAAGCAATTGGCTGCTATGTGGGCTCAACTGCTTGATATCGACGGGGCATCTATCGGAGTCCAGGATCATTTCTTCAAACTTGGAGGTGACTCGATTGGGGCCATGCAGCTTGTGACGCTGGCTCGATGTTCTAACATCGACTTGACCGTCGCTGGAGTGTTCCAGAAGCCATCACTACTGGACATGGCCGAGTCCGCGGTTCCGTTATCGAAAGCCCCCGCCACGATACACCAACCGTTCTCGCTGGTATCTAGCGAGTCTTCGATCGAAGTGCTACGACAGACTGTTGCTGACTCTGCTCGTATCAATCTCAATAATGTTCAGGACATCTACCCTTGTTCCGCATTGCAAGAGGGTCTCATGGCTCTCTCGACTAAAGAGCCTGGAGCGTACGTTGCGCAACTCGTCTATCAACTGCCAAGCGACATACATACTGTACGCTTCCAGAAGGCCTGGAGCATTGTGGTGGAGGCCGAGCCAATGCTGCGAACACGGATCGTTCATACAGAAGATGCTGGGTTTGTGCAGGTTGTTGTCGCCGGTGAAACACCTCAATGGTCCAGTTTTGCCAGCCTCTCCGACGCCGACACCATTCGACGCCAACTTCCACTCTATAATGGTGCGAGATTGTCTAGCTACGACATCGTAGACGGTGGGTCTGCTGGAAAACGCTTCGTGTGGACTATCCATCATTCAATCTATGATGGCTGGTGTCTTCCTCTCATCCTAGACAAGGTCAAGCGATGCTACCATGATGATCTGAGTTGTACGCAAATCAAGGGCCCCGACTACTCCCACTTCATCAAGTATCTCACAGGCCTTGATCGGAACCAAGACATCGACTTCTGGAAATCCCATCTCTCCAACATTTCCACCCAGCACTTTCCACGACTTCCCAACGCGGACTACGAATCCTCCGCAACAGGTCTGCTAGTTCACAAGGCAGCGTTGGCAAACCCACCAGCATCAGAGATCACCGCTGCGACTAGAATTCGCGCAGCCTGGGCAATGTCGGTGTCTACTTACTCTGGAGCTCACGACGTTGTCTTCTGGGAGACCGTGACGGGGCGCGATGCTCCTGTCGTCGGGATTGAGGACATGGCTGGTATAACTTTAGCGACTGTGCCAACACGCGTCGTCATCGAGCCTTCACAAACAGTTGCTGGGCTTCTCGCCTCTGTGCAGGATCACTCAGCGGCTGTGAGAAGACATCAGTTCGCTGGGATTCAGTGCATCAGGAACATCAGCGCTGATACAGGTCTTGCTTGTGGCGCGCAGAACCTCTTGGCCATCAACTACGGGCCTCGAGAGTCGACGGATGCTTTTTGGTGTGAGCGGTCTAATGAGATGGCTGGTACGAACTTCTACTCCTCATATCCGCTCATGCTATCGTGCCACTTTGCAGATAGCGAGCTCGAGTCTGTCGTGCACTTTGATCCCAATGTTATACCTGAGGTTCAGATGCAGCGTATAATGGATCATTTTGCGCTGATGCTTCAGTCTGTGTCGTCGCCTGATGTATTGGCCGAGAGGATTGGCGATATACCTCTGTTGAGCTTTAGTGACCTACAGACGCTCCGTGATATGAACAGTACCATCTCGTCGCCCTCGGGTCTACTCATTCATGACGCTATCGCTGCACAGACAATGGTTCAACCACGAGACAAGCTCGCTGTTGTGTCGTGGGATCAGAGCCTCACATACGCTGACCTGGACTCTCAATCTACACGTCTTGCTGGTGTCTTAGTGGCAAATGGTGTTTCAGTCAACTCCATCGTTCCGTTTTGCATGGACAAGTCATCTTTAGTTGTTATCTCCATCCTGGCCATTCTCAAGTCTGGTGCTGCCTTTGTGCCTCTCGACCCAGCGCACCCTGATGCTCGTATTAAAGGCATTCTCGCTGATACTGGGTCCACAGTTGTTCTTTCGTCTGACCAACACACCGAGCGCTTGACCCAGCTCGTCTCACACGTCGTCTCCGTCTCGAAGGCTCTCGCAGACGGTAGTGCCCAAGATCAACACGACCTGATCAACCAAGCACATCTGTCGTTATCCGCACACAGTCCAGCATACATCATCTTCACCTCCGGCACAACCGGGAAGCCCAAGGGAACCATTATCGGCCACTCCGCATTTTGTACCAGCGCGTACGCACACGGTCGCGCAATGGGTATAAAAGAGTCGTCACGCGTCTTGCAGTTTGCCTCCTATACCTTTGACGCCAGTATCATGGAGATTCTCACGACGCTCATCCACGGCGGGACAGTTTGCGTTCCAAGTGCCGACGAGCGTCTCCACGATCTTGCGGGTTCTATCAACAGAATGAACGTCAATTGGGCTCTGTTGACGCCTTCGGTGGCCCAGCTGCTCCAGCCTTCGTCCATCCCTGGACTTGAGACTCTTGTGCTCGGCGGTGAGGCCATGTCTTCTGCTCATATCTCTTCGTGGGCACCGTCAGTTTGTCTTATGAACGCGTATGGACCCAGTGAAACTGCTGTGGTAGCTGCTGTCAACCCGAGTGTTACACCAGATTCTTCTCCCTCGAACATCGGTCGTGCTGTGGGTGGTATCTGCTGGGTCACTGATGCCACCAACCACGACAGGCTAATGCCCATCGGCGCTGTGGGCGAGCTCGTGATCGAAGGTGCAATCCTCGCTCAAGGGTATCTGAATGATCCCGAGAGAACAGCAGAGTCCTTCATCATCAACCCCAAGTGGTGTCAGCAGTCCCCCACGGCTGATTCAAGCGTAGAGCGCAGGTTCTACAAGACGGGAGACTTGGTCAAACTTGCTGAAGATGGGATTGAGTTCCATGGACGCAAAGATGACCAAGTCAAAGTCAACGGTCAGAGGATTGAGCTGTCCGAGATTGAGCATCATCTGAGCGCAGACCCAGTCGTCGAGTCTTGCCTAGCGGCTGTTCCCACGTCTGGTCCCTTCAAAGCCCGCTTGGTAGCCATTCTATCCGTCCATTCCCTTGCACCCACCAAAGAAGATGATGAGATGCAGATAGTACCCAAGTATCCTCCATCCCTCTTGGTGGGCATTCGTGCTGGTCTTGCAAGGCATCTGACATCCTACATGATCCCATCTCTATGGATTGTCGTGAACCATGTTCCCCTCCTCCCTTCAGGGAAGCTTGATCGCAGGCGCACTTTACAATGGGTCGAGGGCATGTCTTTAGAACAATACCATCTTGTTCTTGATGCGCAGGAAGAGGCGTCTGCTCTGGATAGAGAACCATCAGAGGTAGAGACCAAGCTTAGGGCTTCTTGGGCCAAGGCCCTCAACCTCCAGGCCGACAAGGTTCCGTTCAAGCAGTCGTTCATCCATCTTGGCGGCGATTCGATATCTGCCATGAAGCTCATGGCCATTTGTCGCTCTTCGAACATGGCGGTGTCCGTCAGTCAGATCATGCGAGCCAAGTCCATCATCGACCTTGCCTGTGCTGTCACCAACGTCAAGGAAGCCCTGTATGAGGAAGAACAGCTAGAGAACCCTTTTGAACCTTCACCCATCCAAAAGGCTTACTTTGAGAATATTGGTCTTGGTTCTCACCACTTCAACCAGAGCATGACCTTGGCTACGAAACGCACCATCACCTCGCAGGAACTGTCGGATGCTCTGCGCTATATTGTGGAGATGCATAGCATGTTACGTGCTCGCTTTTCTGAAGTCGGCGGCAGCTGGATTCAACGGATTACCAGCGACGCCGCTGGGACCTA
The DNA here is from genome assembly GCA_013363135.1 of Fusarium brevicatenulatum. Taxonomy (NCBI): domain Eukaryota; kingdom Fungi; phylum Ascomycota; class Sordariomycetes; order Hypocreales; family Nectriaceae; genus Fusarium; species Fusarium brevicatenulatum. The sequence goes on along the minus strand of JABEEJ010000117.1, from coordinate 116,462 downwards.
CGCTCTCCGTTCGCACGGCATCGTTGACGACGAGGGTCTTTTCGAGCTGGTGGCGGAGAGTCAGACTACCCTAAACATTGTTCATGGACCGATACTCGCTGTCGACATGTTTGAGATGGAAGCAACTGGTGACCAAATCATCACATTCGTGGCTCATCACCTGATCGTTGATGTCGTGTCTTGGAACATCATCCTACAGGATCTTGAAGGACTTTTGTCACCATCTACCTACAATCCTACCAAGTCAGTCTCCTTCCAGGCTTGGATCTCCAAACAACAGGACGAAGCTCGGAAAACCTCACTGGAGCGTGTGTTCCATGATATTCCAATCCCCTCATCAAACCGCCAATATTGGGGAATGGAAGGCGTGTCGAATCTTCATGGCGATGCCATTACAGAGACGATGACGATACCCAGTTCCACATCAACCGTACTCTCAGGTAGTAGCCATGATGTCGTCGACGTGTTGCTAGCATCGCTTTTAGCATCATTCCGCCAAACCTTCCCAGATCGTTCATCGATACCACCCATATACAACGAGGGTCATGGGAGAGAGCCTCCCGATGACACTCTGGACTTATCGCGCACTGTCGGATGGTTCACTACTCTCTGTCCTGTCTTTCTCCCCGAGATCATTCCCGCTGAACACGACATCCTTGACGTTGTGCATTGGGTACGGGACTTTCGGAGAAAGCTTCCAGGCAACGGCCGACCTTACTTTGCTCATAGCATGTTGTCTGACTCAAGGTCCCCGATCGAGTTCCCTGTGGAGATTGGCTTCAATTTCCTTGGACATACACACGACTTTGGAACAGATGATTCCGTGTTCAGATCTGTTGATGAAAGCATGTTAGACTCTTTGAGCTCGCAGTCCGACATTGGGGCCGACGTCCCGCGTTTGGCACTGATCGAGATTTCTGCTTCCGTCACCAACCAAGGCCTGACCTTTGACTTTTCCTTCAACCGCCACATGGAACGTCAGTCGTCTATCAATGAATGGATTGAGAACTGTAGAGACTACATACACCGAGCAGCTCAGATGTTATCTCAGGTTACACCAGAGCCATCCCCGGATCTGTCTCTGCTTCCTCTGGCCTTCAAGAAGGAGTCCCAAGTTACGCAGGCCCTCACTGAGTTGGGCATCTCTGCCGATAGCGTTGAAGCAGTATATCCATGCTCCTCGGTGCAACAGGGCATCCTTTTGTCCCAGATCAAGGACCCTGGATACTACTCTTACTCCATCACCTTTTCGGTTACATCCACACGTCAAGGCGACGCGATCGATGTGCAAAGACTATCCGAAGCATGGAAGCGTGTCGTCCGTCGTCATTCCACTCTCCGGACTGCGTTTGTGGACAGCACACTACAGGAGGGCGCTATCAGTCAAGTCGTTCTAAGGAGTTACGACGCCAACATTTCCATCATTGAGTGTCCCTCCACAGAGGTAGACCTCAGGCTCAGCAACCTCTCACCTCTCGGCCTTCCTACGAACCAGCCACCCCACCGTCTCACAATCTTCAACACCGCAGAGGACACCGTGCTGTGCGTGCTTGAGATGAGCCACGCTATCTCTGATGGAACATCTATGCCAATCCTGTTCCGCGACCTTGGCCAAGCGTACGAGGGTACTTTGGATACTTCCAGTATGACTGTCTACAGGGACTACGTCTCCTTCTTGCAGCGAAATGGTGACTCCAAGGACTCCAAGTACTGGGAGGTGTATCTGGACGGCGCTGAGCCTTGTTGCCTACCCCTGCTGACAGACGGCACTACAGCGCCTAGGACTCTTCGAACCCTTGCCCAAGGTATCTCGCATGCCGCCGACCTTCAAACACTCTGTGCTGAAAGAGGCATCACCCTATCCAACCTGCTACAGCTCGCTTGGGCATTGGTTCTCCAAGCATACACAGGCCTTGACGATGTGTGCTTCGGTTATCTCGTGGCTGACAGAGACGTACCCATCAGTGGTATCGACGACGCAATCGGCGTATTCATCAGCATGCTTGTCTGCCGCGTCCGCTTCGATCCATCCACCACCCTCGACACCGCCCTGCGAACCATGCAGGACGATCTTGCCACAGCCATGAACCACAAGAACGTCTCGCTTGCAAACTTCCAACACGCCGTGGGCACCAACGAACCTCTGTTCAACACTGCCTATTCTTTCCAGCGCAGGTCAGTCTCCAAAGATATGGCGACAAGTACTCTCTCGTTCGACGTCAGAGATGCGCAGGATCCTAGCGAATATGACATGACTGTCAACGTCGAAGTCTGGGACTCGAATGTTGAGCTGCAGTTATGTTACTGGCAAGACAAAGTCTCGGACGCGCACGCCGTCAACATTGCTTCTACTTTTGACCAGATCCTTTCGTCGATTGCGACATGCGACACTGCACTTCCATTAGGCCAAATGAAAACTCTCAGTGATCATGGTAGAGAGCAGTTGATGTCTTGGAACAACGCTGAGCCCGAGGTCTTGAACGAGTGTGTGCACCACGTCTTTGAGGACAACTGTCAACGACTTCCAGACCATACTCCTGCCATCGACGCATGGGATGCCACCTTTAGCTACTCTGAACTCGATGCAGCTGCTTCGCGGTTCGCTCAGTACCTCGTGTTTCTGGGTGTCGGGCCAGAGATGTACGTCCCACTGTGCTTCGAAAAGTCAGCATGGACCGTCGTTGCGATGATGGCAGTCCTAAAAGCCGGTGGCGCCTTTGTTCCTCTCGACCCTACCCATCCACCCGACCGCATCAAGTTCTTGATCAACAATGTTGACGCCAAGCTCGTCATCTGCTCCACGTCCTTGAAGACCAAATTCGACTGCCTGGATCTTCCCGCCATTCCTCTTGGCAAGGAGACCATGTCGTTACTACCCCCCGTATTGCCAAACTCGCCCAAGATCACTGTTCGGCCTGACAACGCTGCCTACATCATCTTCACCTCAGGAACAACGGGTGTTCCTAAGGGTACGATAATCGAGCATGCATCCTTCACCACCGGAGGCACCGCTCACGCCAAGGCTATCATGATGACATCGTCCTCTCGAGTGCTGCAGTTTGCATCTCACACATTCGATGCTAGCGTCATGGAGGTCCTCTCCACCTTGTTAGTAGGCGGCTGCATCTGTATACCCAACGAACAAGACCGCATGAACGACTTGTCAGGCGTCATCACCAGGTTCAACGTGAACTGGACCTTGCTCACTCCATCTGTCGCGAATGTTCTTAAGCCGGGTAGTCTTCCTACCCTAAAAGTCCTCGTCACTGGCGGCGAGGCCATGTCGAGAGATCACATTACGAAATGGGCTGGCGGCCATGCCGCTCTCGTCAACGCTTACGGACCCAGTGAGACGAGTGTCATCGCTGCGACAAGCACAAAGGTCGATCACGACGGGAACATCATCAACAGTGACCCAGCTACTATCGGTCACGCTGTTAGTAGCCGTTGCTGGGTCGTCGATACTCGAAACCACAATCGCCTTATGCCCATCGGTAGTATCGGCGAACTACTCGTGGAAGGGCCCATTGTGGCCAGAGGCTATCTTGGCAACGAGGCAAAGACAAAAGAGGCGTTCATAGAACCTCCATCTTGGCGCACAGACATGAAGATCAAAGGAGATGCCATCGGTCGTATGTACAAGACTGGTGATCTGGTCATGTACAACTCGGATGGATCGCTCAAATACGTGTCACGCAAGGACACGCAGATCAAACTCAATGGACAACGTATTGAGCTTGGCGAGATCGAGTACCATGTACAAGTTCACTTACCGGACTATGTTCAAGCCGCCGTTGATATAGTCATCCCGCAGAGCAAGACGTCAACCAAGGCACTTGCTGTCTTCTTGACCAGCGACGGTGATGCCGAGGATACCTTGACTCCGGCTGTTGATCCACTCCTAGCAAGCATGTCAGATACTTCGACTGACCTTGCTCACTCCCTCAAGTCAGCCCTCAGGAGTGCACTGCCTTCGTACATGGTACCCACCATCTATATCCCACTTGCCAAGATGCCATTGACCTTGGCTGGGAAGCTCGATCGCCAGAGACTCAAGTCAATTGCCAAGTCCATATCTCCTCAACTGATGGCCTCCTACAAGCTCTCCGGGGCCTCTCGAACCGGAAGCCTCCCTACCACAACGATGCAGCGCAAACTACAGAAAGCCTGGGCCACAGTCTTGGACATTCCTGTCGACCAGATTAGCAAAGACGATAGCTTCTTCAGACTCGGCGGTGATTCAGTCGACGCGATGAAGCTTGTCTCGGCGGCTAGAGCGGAAGGCCTTGTCATTACCGTCATGGCCATCTTCAGCAACCCTGTCTTGTCAGACATGGCCATGTCTTGCAAACATGCTAAAGAAGCATTTGTCTCAACTGTAGAACCGTTCTCACTTCTTTCAGATGTTGAAGACACTTCACTGCTCCTTCATGAGATCGCAGGTCGATGTGGTGTGCAGGAGAGTCAGATTCTGGATATCTACCCGTGTAGCTCTCTCCAAGAGGGTCTTGTTGCTTCTACTCTGCAGCAACCAGGGGCATACGTCGCTACTTATGTTTTTGAGCTTCCTTTGGACACCTGCATGGATCGCTTCAGGCACGCTTGGCAAAAGACCGTGGACCGGGTCGATATCTTGAGAACACGTATCGTGAACACGTCGCTCAAGTCATATCAAGCTGTCCTTGCTCCTCATGAAATCGAGTGGGAATACCATGATGACCTTCAGTCCGCTACAGCCCATGCTGGTACGGTACCTGATCGTAATGGAGGAGTCTTGACCCGTTACAGTATTGTCAAGTCGCCTGATGTTGGGCCTTGCCACTTTGTATGGGTTGTTCATCACGCGTTATATGATGCATGGAGCATGCCGTCTCTACTCAAGCTAGTCTCTCAGTTCTATCATGGAGACATTGCTCATGAACACGTGGTCGAATATGCCAACTTTATCAAGTACCTTGCCGAAGTTGACGCTGAAACCTCTGACGAGTTCTGGAAGTCTAGGTTCCAAGACGCTTCGACAGTGACCCATTTCCCCAAAGTCTCTTCGGCGCCAACCGCGCAATCACGCCATGAGTGTCTGACACATACGATCCAGTTCAGTATCAGTGGAGTCGGAATGGACATCACGATCCCAACAATCATCCGGGCGGCATGGGCGCTTGTACTGGGTTCTCAAAGTGGCTCTGACGATGTTGTTTTCGGCGAGACTCTGTCTGGACGTGACATCGCCATCGATCATGTTCAAGACATCCTCGGGCCGACATTGACCACGGTGCCGTCACGAGTTCAGATCGATCGTAACAGCACCATTGATGATTTGCTGAAGAGTCTTCATCAACAGGCTACGGAGGTGATTCCCCATCAGCACGCGGGCCTCCAGCGCATCAGACGCCTGAGTGATGCCATATCAGTTGCCTCTGACTTCCAGAACCTGCTAGTCATACAGTCATCCGACCAAGGAGCGGGCCATAATGACTTGCTTAACCCGACTCAATACCACGGTGGTCAACAAAGCTTCTTCACATATCCCCTTGTCGTCGAGTGCTCCATAGAGGCGCACGAGCTCGTCTTGACGGTTCACCACGATAACAATATTATCTCGAGCTGGCAGGCGCAGCGCATCGCCCAGCAGTTCGAAGCGCTGGTGGGACAGCTCACGGATCTATCACTTCGAGATCCTAGCCGCAAGGTATCAGAACTTCGGCTCTATAGCCAAGAAGACGTGGAGATGATCAGGGGATGGAACAGCAGAGTCCTGAAGCCTGCAATGGAAAGTATTCCCGATTTGTTCTGGCAGTCAGTAGCAACCAAGGGTAACGACACCGCCATTCGTGCCTGGGATGGTCAACTCAGTTACAATGATCTTGCCCAACATGCCACGGCCCTCGCAAGAATACTGGTACAAAAGGGTGTACGCGCTGAGGAACTGGTCCCATGCTGTATGGACAAATCCCTCTGGACGACAGTCTCGATGCTCGCCGTGATACTTGCCGGCGGCGCCATCGTTCCCATGGATCCTGCGCATCCGTCCGCTCGACACGCCGAGATCACGCGCGACTGCAAGGCCCGTGTTGTCTTATGCGCGCCGCAATATGAAGAGCGCTTTCGGGGTCTTGTCGAATCTGTTTTTTTAGTCGACGCTGAGCTGTTCACTACCAAGCTATCTTGCCAAGAACCTTCCACTCAGGATATGCCAGCCGTCGCACCTCAAGACGCCGCATTTGTCATTTATACCTCTGGCAGTACTGGAAAGCCTAAAGGCGTTGTCATTGAACACGGTTCGTTTGTAACAAGTTCCAAGGCATACATGCAACGCATGAACATGTCTCCATCTTCAGCTATACTACATTTTGCATCCTATGCATTCGACATCGCGATGGGAGAGACATTTGCTCCGCTGACCTGTGGTGCCTGTGTCTGTATCCCTAGCGAGGAGATGAGGATGTCAGATCTTGCCGGCTCTATGAACACTCTTGGTGTGACCTGGGCATTCCTCACACCCTCATTGGCGAATCTGCAGGACCCTTCCAAGTTCACCACGCTGAAGACACTGGTCTGTGGAGGAGAGACACTTACACCCGAAACCATCAGTTTGTGGGGAGACAAGGTCGAGTTGATGAATGGGTACGGGCCTGCAGAGTGCACCATGTATGCCGTCGCCAATGACGCGGTATCCGCTTCAAAGGACCCCGCGAATATCGGTTACGCCATGGACGGGAGCCACACTTGGGTCGTCGATCCGAGAGATCACAACTGTCTTGTCCCTGTGGGCTGTGTAGGAGAACTCCTCATCAGCGGTCCCATTGTGACCCGTGGGTATTTGAACGACAGGGAAAAGACGGCTGCATCGTTCATCGAGAACCCAGCGTGGATGCACCTCTTCACTAGCGAGTCTGTGCGTCTTTACAAGACCGGCGACTTGGTGAGACATTGTCCGGATGGGTCCCTCGATTACCTCGGACGCAAGGATCACCAGGTCAAACTTCATGGTCAGCGCATGGAGCTTGGTGAGATTGAGGCTCGTCTTGAGTCTGACACACGCATACGCCAGGTCTTGGTCAATCTACCCAGGTCTGGTACCTTCAAGGGCCATCTGGTAGCCATCGTCTCTGTCCAGGATCTTGTGCCCACTAACCCATCCCTTGCTACGCCTGGCTTCGTCCCTATCCCCAACTCCGCTATCGATATTGCCCGATCGCAGATCTGCGCGGTGCAAAGCGATCTCGAGGCGACGCTTCCTCCTTATATGATTCCGTCAGTCTGGCTCGCCGTTCAAAGGATCCCCCTCTTGCTCTCTGGGAAGATCGACAGAGCGAGTGCGAGCCGTTGGCTTGCTGATGCAAATGCGGACTTTTGCAAGGTCACCATCGACTTGGACTACGGACAAGATACTGTCGACGCAGAAGTTACACCGATTGGCCAGCAGCTCAGGCGTATCTGGGCATCAGTCCTCAACATTCCAGAGACAGAAACGCCGATGGATCGTTCTCTTATTTCGCTCGGCGGTGACTCCATCATGGCGATTCAGATACTCACACGCTGTCACGACCAGTCTATCTCATTGACTATGCACGACATCATGAGCGCCAAAGGAATTTCCGAATTGGCTACCATCGTCACTGCGAAAGAACACCGAGTACTCGACCATTACGAAGAAGATGATGACCAGGCATTTGAGTTGTCACCAATCCAACGTCTCTTCTTTAGTAACAGCGCCGATAAAGACCGTGGGGACCGTTTCAACCAAAGCCAACTATTATTGATCAACAAGCACATCGATGAATCCAGCTTCCGAGATGCTCTTGATGCACTTGTTGAAAGGCACCCGATGCTACGCGCGCGGTTTAGTCACTCGTATGACGGGCGCTGGACACAGCACCTCGTCTCGCGTGTCCCAGGTTCATATGGCTTTCAACACCATGAGATCGCTGCAGAGCCTGAAATGATACCAATCATAGCCGCCAGCCAGAATAGTATTGATGTTTCGGGTCCTGTCTTTGTGGTCGATCTCTTCACAATATCCAATGGCTCACAAGTCCTGTCACTTGTAGCTCATCACCTTGTCGTCGACATTGTTTCCTGGATCAATATCATGCACGACCTCGAGGCACTTGTGACCTCTACATACTCGCCACCCACCAAGCCCCTCTCATTCCGCAGATGGAATGCTTTGCAGACTCAACATATCAATTCCATCGACAATAGCCAAGTGCTTCTCCCATTTGCTGTACAACCCGTCGACTTGGACTTTTGGGGCATGTCAACGATTGCGAACGTCTACGAAGACATGACACAAAGGTCGTTCGTCATCACGGAACCTGATGTAATCTCCTCCATCCTGGGTGACTCGCACAGAGCGCTCAAGACTGAACCACTCGATCTATTTATCACGGCTATTCTCAAATCTTTTGCACAGAGTTTCAACAGTCGGGAGTTGCCAACACTGTTCAACGAGGGTCATGGTCGTGAACCCTGGGATCAAGCCATTGACCCTTCACAAGCCGTCGGATGGTTCACCTCGCTGAGCCCCATACACATATCACGACAAAGCCTAGATCACGGCGATGAAGTCGACCATGTTCGGAGGGTGAAAGATGTGCGACGCAGCATTCCTGACAATGGTCGCCCGTATTTTGCGCATCGCTACCTTGGCGATTCAGGCAATCATGAACCAATGGAGATCTTGCTGAACTATCTTGGTCGCACTCAGCAAACAAACCCCACCGATTCGCTCTTCACCGCCGCTGACTTTCCATTCACGGAGCAAGATACTCTGGCCATCGCCGACGTCGCACCCGAGACATCGCGCCTGGCTCTCTTCGAGATTTCCATATCTGTTCTTGATGAAGGGATCAGCCTTAACCTAATGTATAACCAACACATGCTTCACCAAGATGGTATCGAGAAGTGGGTGTCCAACTGCAAGGATAACCTCATCAACACTACGAGAAAACTTGCCGATACCCCTTCTGCCCCAACACTCAGCGACTTTCCTCTCTTGCCCATCAGCTACACTGATCTGCACGAGATCATGACGACACATCTTCCCAACGCTCATGTCTCATTTGACATGGTAGAGGATATGTATCCATGCTCGCCTATGCAGACTGGTATATTGCTCAGCCAGCTCCTCGATCCATCGCAGTACCTGTTCAACGTTGTTCTTCAACTTACTCTTCCCGATGGTTCTTCAATTGACACTGAGAAGCTCGTCCAGGCTTGTCACAGAGTCATTGAACGTCATCCAGCATTGCGAACAATTTTTATTGATAGTCTGCGTCAAGGTGGCTCATTCGATCAAGTCGTTTTGAAGCCTTTTGAGTCTCGCATCAGCACCATCAAATGTCGAGAGATCGATGTCATGGCCGAGCTGAACTCCAGATCACTCGGCGAGACCAACAAGAGACACGATGGCCCTATGCTCCCGTATCAGATAACTATCTGCGAAACACCGCAAGGAAAGGTTTTCATGAAGCTTGAGCTGAACCACGCAGTTACTGATGGCGCTTCGACATCGATCCTCCTCCAGGACATCTCCGCTGCCTACAACAACAAGTTACCTCCTACACGAGCTCCCTCGTACAAGGAATACATTAAATACATCTCCAGTCAATCCAGCTCTTCAAGTCTCGACTTTTGGAAAGGCTATCTATCGGGATCAGAGCACACTGGTTTCCCGACACTCAACCCAGACCTAATGGCTCAACGCCGCCTACAGTCAATAGCGGTCCAGTTCGACCGTTTCGCAGAACTACAGTCTCTTGGATCTAGACTCGGGGTGACATTCTCCAACATCATCATGGTGGCATGGGCACTGCTACTCGGAGCCTATACGGATCGCCAGGACGCTTGCTTTGGCTACCTGGCCTCTGGACGCGATGCACTCATCGATGGCGTTGACGGTATTGTCGGCCCTCTCATCAATATGCTTGTGTTCCGCTTCCAGTTCACCCCCGAGACGCCTCTCAAGACAGTCTTCTCAACAGCTCGAGATAACTACATGGCCAGTCTGCCGCACCAGCACTTCTCTTTGGCTCGCGTTAGCCATGCCTTGGGCCAATCGAAGCGGGGCTTCTTCAACACTGCCGTATCCATCCAGAACGCCGGTGTAACAAGCGGCTCCAAGACTGACTCTCTCACTTACGAAGCTGTCGATGCCCATGACCCAAGCGAATACGCCGTCACACTTAACGCCAATGCTACTCGAGGCGACGAAGGCATTATCTTTCGCTACTGGTCCGACATACTCTCAAGCTCGCAGGCCCAAGACCTTGCCATGAACATGTCCGATCTCCTCAGCGACTTCATCGATAACAGCGACAACACTCTGATCCATCTTCGACTATTGCAGAGCTCACCAGTGGCTCGCAATACATACACCCAATCGTCTAAGTCTGACAGTTCCACTTCCGAACATGACGACACGAACCACCAACCCAAAGCAAACAGCTCAGGAATCAGTGCATCTTCGACTTTGATTGACGCCGGCGACGCAGCATCCATGTCCTCCAACATGTGCAACTCATTCTCCCGCGACAGAAAACATCTCCTCAACAAACTATCTGCACTATGGAGAGACAGTCTCGAGTATGAAGGATGTGCAATCTCACCCACCGACAATTTCTTTGAGTCCGGCGGTGACTCGATTATCGCCATGTCCATGGTCGGCAATGCCAGAGACTTGGACCTGCCACTCACTGTGGCCGACATCTTTAAGAATCCCGAGTTTGGTTCCTTGTTGGATTGTCTTAACGACAAGTCGTACAAGGATAGTGACAGGTCTTCTAGCCATGGCCACGTGGAGGACTCGACCTCCAAGAAGGAGAAATATGTCACCACTGACCAGCCTTACAAGCCGCTCTCCATGATTGACACAGGCGATGCTGAGAAGTTCGTGCGAAGCCATGTCTGTCCTGTTGTCGGCGTCTCTCGAGCCAGCATCATCGACGTCCTCCCAACTACCGACTTTCAAGACCAGGCCATTCACGGAAGTCTTTTGAAGTCACGATGGCAGCTCAATTACTTCCATCTGGACTCTTCAGGCCCACTTGACATGGCGCTACTGCAAGAAGCTATCACAAACGTCGTGGCCGCTCATGACATCTTGCGCACTGTGTTTGTCTCTCATCAAGGCCGTTACCTGCAGGTCATCCTCCGCCAAGTACAACCCACGGTCATTGTTGAAGATGTGGAGAGTATACATCAATTCACCTCCGAGCTTCAAATGGCCCATCAGCACGAGGTCCCTCATCCCCACAAACCCTCACTCCGATTCATAGTAGCGCGAGAGAAGTCATCAGTACGACATCGAATCTCCATCAGGATATCTCACGCGCAGTATGACGGCGTGTGCTTCCCAGCCATCCTACAGACTTTGAAGGCTTCATTTGATGGAGAGCCCATCCATCTCACACCCTCGTACGCAAGCTACATCCAGACGATGTTGGACACGAACAAGGAACAATGCTACGCGTACTGGAGGGCCCTTCTGAAGGACTCCGCTCCCACAAACATCATCCAACGGCAGCGGACATGCTTGAGAACAAGCCCTACCCGAGTCTTGAGAAAGACCGTGTCTACGCCTTCCCACGCGTCGGTCAACATCACAATCTCAACTATTATCAAGGCTGCCTGGTCAATCGTATTGTCAAAGGTCACAGGCAAGATTGACGTTATTTTCGGTAACGTTATCAGCGGACGGAATGCCAGCAACATACCGGGGATCCAAAGTATTGTCGGTCCCTGTCTCAACATCATCCCCGTACGTGTTCGCCACCAATCTTCTTGGACCGTTCTGGATCTCCTTCAATACATACAGGACCAGCAAGTGGATAATATGCCGTACGAGACACTGGGATTCAGAGAGATCATCGACAAGTGCACTGACTGGGATGATGGTGATGGAGTCAACGGTTTCTCTACTGTTGTTCAGCATCAGAGTATGTCGCGGACAGAGAGTTTCGCAATGGGTGGAAACACGTATAAAGTTGGTGCGATGGGTTCGCAGGAAGACTGCGCTGATCTCAGTGTTGTGACAACGCCTCTGGATGTCGACAGCACTGACGTTTGTTTCGTTTACAATGGGAATGGGGATATAAGCAAGGAATTGGCGGAGCAGATATTTGAAAGTCTCTGCGATAAGATTTCAGCATTCTCAGAGGATCCCTACGCCGTACTGTAGTGTTATAGGATATTATAGGTCATCGAGACGGTGTGCTAGTTACTTCGATTACTTTAGTCTTTTCATAGTTATTATGTTGCATTTACAACGCCCGATTTGAACCTATCTGCTGATGAGTGAATGTTTTATGAGGAAATCTTGATTGGGCGAGCGCAATCGTCTAGGCAAGATGCGATTGTCATACTAGGGTTTCACATGGCATAAACAGCTGAGATGCAGAGGACGACTTGGTGCCCAATGGCTGAGGCGTTGCTTTGGCAGAAGGCCGCATACATGGTGATCATGGCTGAGGTCTGGGTTTCCAGGTTGGTCATCTTGAGATCAGTAGCCAAGACCGCGTACAACCCAGCGGCGACACCGATAACAATTATCAGCATCAGAGGTTTAAGAACATCGACGCTTTTAATCCTTCTCCCTGGTCTTAATTTAATATAAAAAGACCTTTAATTTAGATTACCTATTAATTAAATATTTTATCACTATTTATATAGCTCGCAATTATTAAATGTTTTATTACTTTAATAAATTTTATTACAGACTAATGACGCCATGTTTACCTACCCTAGCTAGCCCTGTAGGAAAGCGGGATCTTTTCGCTTCCCCGCGTTTTCCTCCCTTCTCTACATTACATCATTATACAACCGATGACTTTTTAGCATCTCTGAGCAGGCTACGAATCTTAAAATCTTAGGTAAATTCATTCGCTGCCGACAAGGAGACTCCAGTACCCTGAGACTGATAATAGCTAGAATAACACTTGTCACTATGCCTCACTTTAGCTTCTTGGGAGAGACCTCCACTTCGACCGACACCATCATTCAGATGCTGAATGAGGATAGCCAGGCTGAGCAAGACGAAATGACAAAGAACTGGCGAGATCATAAGCTGCAGGAACTGAACTTTGTTGGAACACTTGTAAGTGACTTCTAAACCTCTCCCTCTGGTACTCACTAACAAAAGTCCTCAACAGGGCGCTCTTCTCGCGAGTTGTCTTAGCACAACCGGTTCCTGGCCAGATGTCCTCCCTAATGGCCGCAACAAGCCCTGGTCAGTGCGAACCATGTGGTTCAGCGGCCTCGTGTTCGCCCTCTTCTCAGTAGTGATCGCAGGCGTTCAGAGCATGAGACTGCACCGTCTGTCTGCTCATCCCGACGGCCTCAGCTTGATCCGAAACAGCCTTAGTCGAAAGCGGGAATCTGACATCAAGGCTCGGCCTAGCTGGCTGCAGGTATACGCCTGGGAATTCAGCCTTGCGTTTTTGGTCTTGGCCATATTCTGCATGGTGATCGGCTTGACGATTCTGATATGGGCTGGCACTGAGTTCGGGCCTTCAAAGTCTAGAGAGGATGGCTGGTGGGATGGCAACTCCAAGGCAAGTGATGTTCTCCATGTCATCATGTTTTACTAACACCACTTTAGATGGCGGTGACCTTCACGATTGTCCTCGGATTTGCGTCTTTAATCTTGGTCCTATCACAGTCTGCTCTCTCAAAAGGTAATGTAATTAGGCTCTAATAACAAGATCTTGGCGGTCTCTCAGCTGTAGGGAGTGTCGGAGGAAATGCACCAAGGGGATAAGGAACATATATTATAGAAGTTGTTATCAAACCGGCTGCAAGTAATAGTAAGGAATATGAAATTCTAGTGTTGTGTCTTCTCCCCAGTTACAATAGAATAAAATAACAATTATAATTATAATTATAATACATTAGTTTGCTAGAAATGGCTCAATTCATTAACACAATGCACTTTAGCCATGACTCTAAATGAGCAATGCCATAATTAGCTCCATCCTCGTCAACAGACGTTGGATCCTCAAAAACACTCCTTATATCCTCTGCGAAGTGGCGTAATTTATTTGCCACACCCTGCATCTCTTCCAAAACATCCGTCGCCTCCTGACCATGATATTTAATGCTGGCCAGTATGTTAAAAAATACTGCTAGCGCTGCGTTATATTCAGTCGTACTGTATACTTCTCCAAAGCAGGCTATGCGGAAAAAGTGCGATATGGCGCTCGATCCTGGTGGGATAAGGTAGGAATTAACCAACGAAGTCAGTGATACAGATGTGCGTTGCTTTGGGAGAGCTACAATGAATCTGCCCTGATGCACTTGACTAGAGAGCGGCGACTCTTGTATGATTTCTTGCAACATCGCATAGGCGTATTCTATCCCGAAATTAGTTCGCAAGCGCAAGTCCTGTTCTATAAAGTGACATAGAAGCCGCTTCCAAACCAATTTCCTGATAGCACCTGGTTTGACTAAATTCATCGATGTCGCAAGCTGAATAAGCACAACAAATCCCTCAATCGGCTGCGACAGAACTGCCTTGAAATAGAATTTGTTTCCCAGGCATGCAAAGAAGGCGACCTGTTGAGGCGGAACCACATTGTCAACTGCTGATGGAAGACTAGTGACGAGCTCTGGGCTGGCGCTTTGGGGTACGTGGATCCCTGGGAGTCGAGAGAGTTCGTCTCTGCACCATTTGAGACTCTTTGAGCGTGCCAGACTGGGGACGTTTTCGATTTCGGCGCATATGGTAGCGAGGAAGACAGACAGGACAGTACTATCGTGGAAACGGTGTCTGAAGACCGCTGCGAGTGTCTGTCGCCACAGCCTTCGATTCTGCTTGTCTTGGAGCGATACAAGTGGCAGTGCTGCGGCGATCTGATGGCTGATTTGAAGAGAGTTGGCTTGCTTGTTCATCCTCAGGAGGAGGAATGCGCAGCCATCGCAGCATGTAAGTGGGAGGATGACGTCAACCTCTGGACAGTTTCCCAGCGCCAAGGGGCACTTCAACTGCAGCATTTGGTTGCGCAATGGAAAGTTTGAAGTTAAATTGCCCTCTGGGCTCGTTCGCAGTAGCAATGTTTGGATAGAACTCGGCTCACGGCATATGGGACAGGTAGCGTATGCCCTTGACCGTGCACCTTTTTCAAGCTTCCGGGTACCCGCGAAGCCAGAGAGAAAGAGTGCCTTGTCGACATCTTGTTTGTCAAAATTGTTTAGTCGAACAGATGTCGGCAACTTCTCATCCTTCCTCTCAGTCTTTATTCCACTAGCGGGGTACCAAAACGTGTCAGCTGGGGCAAGACTTGGATCATTTGGCAAAGGGTCATCTAGTATCCCTATGGCTGACTGGACCTCTCGTAAGCCTTTGGTGACACGCCTAAAAGCCGCCCGTTCCATCTCCACCTTGGCCTCGAAGTTGGTCCAGTTTCTTTTGTGCTGAAAACGAAGTGACGCGCGATCAAAATCCAACTGGCTTGTACCATGTATTTGCATGGATCTGGACCGACGAGGAGATGCGATAGATGTCAAACAAGACCAAATATCTTTGTGGCGAGTATTTGCCGCTTTCAACTCTTGCTCAGCTGCCATCATTAAGGATGTCATGACTTTTATCGCTCGGGAGTCGACGTCGTCTCTCTCTACGGTCAAGCTCTCTCTTCTCGTTGTCCTGCGAAGGCTCTCAATCCACAGCTTCACCAAGAACCCTTCTCCTCTCGTTCTGGCAACTACCATTATCGCATCGAGGGCTGAATTATTCGATACCAGTTGAAGTTTATCCTGGTCGGACATGGAGTCGTTGTAAATAGACTTCATATCGAACACCTTGCCGTAAGGCAGGGCCACTTCATCTTTGGAGAGTCGAATTGGCTTGGGAACTCGAACCTTTAGTAGCCTATCGTAAGAGGTTTGGGGAAAGTCTGCCCATCTTGTTCCACTGAACCACTTAAAGTAAGACCCTTTGGGAAGCAAACTAGCGAAACATCCTTTGGCTTGAACGACGAATAGCTCGCCACTCCATACGTCGTGGAAAAGAACCGCACAATGTGGCGATGGTGCACAAATAGACATGCCAATTGAGAGTTTGCTCTGAGAAGGAGGGCGAGACCTGTTTCCGAAGGCAATTATGACGCTTGGAGTACCGTGTAATCCTGCTTTAGTAATGTTATTCGTAAACGCATTGGCACGATCCTCTTCAATAACACCATCTGTCATGAAGAACCAGATCTTTGACTGTTCAAGGCATCTTCGAGCAAGATGACTTTCGAAAATGCTCGATGGGTTTGATCCAACGCCATGTTGGAGGTTCCCAATCAGATGTGCAGGTACCGGTTCGTGAGCTTGACGGTCCCAAGGTAAGATGCAAGACTGGTCTGCCGGCTCCTTGAGTTCAAGCCTCGAGGTTATATATGAGATCGTGTTCTTCTCTGCCTGGAAGATTCTCTCGCTCGTACTAGAAACTTCCATGACGAATACAAGTGGGAGCATCCGAAGCTGCTCTGATAATTGGGCGGAAGCAGGTCGCTGTAATCTGTCGTCCGATCCTCTTGTAAGAACATGTCCTGCTCTGTGAGAACCTTTTGGGTGACTGTTTGAGGATGCACAGGGGGATTCTGAAGCACGTTCGGGTCGGTCCATCGGATCTGGACGATGCGAAGTGGTTACATTGAAGCTTACAGCCGGTTGTGCAAGCTCTTTCCCTGTTTGGCAGCATTCAGCAATCTGTTCCAAATTCGTTGCATAGCCATCTGGAAGTTCTAGCGATGTTAGGTTGTCCTTTGGAGGCTCAAAATGTACTGGGAGGCTGGTGCCTACCGTCAACTTGGCTTTGCCGCAGAAATTGTGAAGAAAGATCGTTACGATTGGCAGGGAGAAGCATGGCGATATTCCGTTGATAACGGCAATTAATTGACCTTGAAGGGCGTATTGAAATCTTTGGTGCTCAGTAGCCGAGTATCTAGTAATTTCGATCTATTCGCTTTGCGAAATGGGGGAAGGGTGATGTTTACGGTTTGCAGGAAGCTTTGCCGGCTCTATTCGGGCCAGTTTTCTAACCAAGTTTCAGCTTGAGACAACCATTACATACAGAACCTCATTTCACAATATCGTCACAGTGAATGGACACGTACTGTAGCTGGGAAGGGTGTTCAAGGCATTGTGTTGGCTTACTCTGCCTGATAATTTAAGATACATTCCTGGGATCCCTAATCTAGTTCAATTCCTAATGAGGAGACTCGTCAAATGATCATAGATGAGAATGAGATGGAATGTTATAGGTCCATATATTGTTTCACGGCTCCGCACGGGAGTAGTCGCGAGATCTGCGAAATTGAAAGTCCGCCCTTGCATGTGCCACACCTGAACTGTCTAATTCAGCGTGTTTCAAGAAGAAACACCTGTATAACAACGCTTCTGATTGGCATACTCTGAGAAGGCCGGTGGAAATCATCACTCATTATCTTGGCTTTTTTAATATTTGATCACAAAAAGCAAGATTTGCCCCTTGAGCAAAAGCTTCTATAATGCCTGACGCAATGTATGATTTAAGCTCGTATCTAGTAGCGACATTGGCTCCACCTATAGGTGTGAATGGAACCCTACCAAGCCTGAACGCCTTGCTTTGATACAACCTTGCCAACCTCCTTATCCCTCAGCCCCTCCAAGACATCTCGGACAATCGCAGCTCCGATAGCAGGATCAATCGCCCCTTGTGTTTTGTTCTGCTCTTGGCCAACACCGAGGCCGGTTGCCAGGTATCCAGGGCTGATGGCCCATACTTTGACTCCATCCTGGCCAAGAAGCCGGAACCACTCCCTAATTTCTCAAGTTAGCTCTATTCTTTCGTACTGGTCCGGTAATGAAATACCTCATCATCATGTTCATTGCAGTCTTGCTGCTTCGGTATGCGGGCAGATGGAAGTTATTCAAGACCTTGGGCCAGCCTTTGCTGGGCGGTTTGTTGACGGGGAAATCGGGATTCTCGGATCCGGTAAGAGAGGATGTACCGCTGGCGATGAACATGAGGCGGGGGTCGCTGGATTTGAGGAGCAATGGGGCCAAGGTCCAGGTCAAGATATGGGTTCCGGTGACGTTGACATCATAGGTCTTATTCCACATTTCTCTGGCTGACATCTTGCCAGCAGTTAGCTGCTGATCCAGTTGGGCACCTATAATTCACAAACAAGTTAGAAATGTAAAAAGCATTTTTAAAATAGGATAGACTTACCTGCATTGTTGATAAGGGCATCAAGTTTCCCGTACTTGGCCTTGATATACTCAAATACAGAGTTAATTGAGACATCATCTTCAATATCAAGTTGAATTGCATGAAGATCGCTGGAAGGAAACTCTTCCTTGAGGTTCTTGACGGCCTGCTCCGCCTTTTGAAGGGATCTACCTCCAACCAAGACCTCATACCCTTTATCAGAGCCGCAAATAGCTTTGACAATTTGGAAACCAAGACCGGTGTTGGCACCTGTCACAAGTACGAGCTTCTGTCCGTCCATCTTGGTAGACTTCTTTGTGCTACAGAACTGGACTCGAGAGTAAAGATGATGTGAATAGAACAAGAACGAGGACAGATTGAGAGTCTAGTGATATTTATCTTTAAACTTCTTGTGGTCCTGCTTTAGATATTTATACTTGGGAATATGGAATATGCTCTAAATGCAGTGTTCATTTCTTTATTATTATTAGGAGCATTTGTTAGTATCGGCCGGGATCCTTTCCCCACAATTTCTCGGCCATTAACTCCGATCGTGATGCCCGGCCGTAAGTCTTGTCTCGGCCGACAATCTCCGGTGCGGTTAGGTCCGATCGGCGAAACACAATCCCAATTGAACTCTAGCGCACTTTAGACTCGAGCTTCTGTAACGCGTGCTCGGTTGTCGCGTCTTATTACGTCCGCTCGAACAAACCTTGCATCGTCAAGATTGTGTTGTTTCGTAGCGAGGCATTAAGTTTCTACCAAGCCTGTGTCTTTCTTTAGGAGCGTCTAACTGCGTTCCATAGGCTCTCATGTGCATGTAACCCTTATATGCCAACTTGAGTTATCTTGATTGGCTGCTATGGGCTTTCTACCGGGGCCGGTGACAAGCCAACTAGGATCAAACAGGCTGGTTCTCAAGTTACGGTACCTGTAATGATATCTTCATCGCCCCACTGTATAAGGATGGCTGGCTTTAGATCCTACTGATGACGAAGCGGGTTGGAAAATGAAGAAGCCTCGGCAAACACATCAGCCCGCCGGTATTTGAGACAGTCCGCCTCGGACGCGGTGAAGGGGGCTTCCACGCAAGGCTTGGGCCTCCTAGCAAAGGCTACCAAGCGAGTAGAGCACCATAGTCCAAAGAATATAAAGAGACTACTTGGAGATCTTTCTCGTCTTTTCCCCGTCATTCTCAATCAATCTACTTCCAAGGAAGCCCACCATCAATCCAACAAGCATCATGTCTGCCCAAACATCCAAGTCCATTTTTCTGTCCGCTCAGGGCAGGCTCTTCGTCCAGCCGGTAGCAGAAACCTACACGATTGAGGGCTCTCAATGCCTCGTCCGTGTCGACTATTCAGCCATTAACCTCTGCGACTACAACTTCTTCTACATGGGTCTCAATTCCTTCATCACCGGTTTCGAGATGTCCGGCACTGTTGAGCAAGCAGGCCCCGAGTCACAATTCCAAGTCGGAGATGCCGTCTTTGGCATCTCCCCCGTTATCATCCCAATGCCATCTTCACACGGAACCCACCAGGACTTGGTTGTCGCGAGGTCTGAACTACTCTACAAGATCCCAGATGCTTTATCATCGAAGGACGCGAGTGTGATTTGCATGCCCGCACATACAGCGGCTGATGCCTTGTTCAATGTCATTGGCCTGGGACTTCCAGCCGCTGGTGTCTCTGGCATTGACCCTGTCGGCAAGGGGATTCTTATCTGGGGCGGCGCGAGTAGCGTTGGAATGATGGCTGTCCAACTGGCCAAGGCTGCTGGCCTCCAATATATCTTTGTAACAGCTTCACCCAAGAACCATGATATCCTTCGAGAGTTGGGTGCCACTCATTGCTTCGACTACAGGAGCCGCACCGTGGTTGAAGATATTCGTCAGGCTCAAAAGACACTCGGCATTGATTTAACCTTGGCCTTCGATACTGTCTGCAAAGGTGTCAATGGTCCTGTTGATGATAGCAGCCCCAGCACTCCGGAGCTTACTAAGAGTGCATTGGGCGCTTCTGAGGGCCTCCGTCTGGCTTGCACGCTCCCTGTCCACCAAGACCCTGCCTTCGGTATGTGCACGTCTTATCGGCCAAGCGGCAGCATGAACGCCATGGGTGCATCTCAGGATCCGGACTCAGCTACCCGTATACGTAATGTTATGGAGCATCTCCTGGCTGTAAAAGATGGATTCTTGAGACTGCCTGTTGTAACAGTTATAACGGGCGCTGAGGCTGGTATTGAGGGAATCCGACGTGTTGCCGGGGGTGAAATGAGCTTGGAAAAGCTAACACTGAAGCATCCACTGGAATAGTCATAGCAGCTATAGTATGTGGAGGCCAGACTGAGAATTATAATTGAGAATGTGTTATTAAACTGCTTTTACCTTCCCTTTACGATTTCTTCCTATATTATCGGATAGTCTGTTTTGAGCAGTAATATAACTGGGTTCCGAGGTGTATTTGGTAGAACCGTATGCCAGTTGGGCAAACACTAACCCCACTAAGGATTAGCGCCCAAGGTAGCACGCATTAACCTAAAGACCCCTCATAAAGTCTCTGCTCTATTCATTTATCTTCGTCATGAGTAAATCCATCCTGCATTAAACGAACCATGAGGTCCGCTTCCAGGCTGAGAAAGCACAGGGAGCGTCTAGCTTGTGCAGCTTGCCGGCAAAGGAAGCTCAAATGTGACCGTGAAAGTCCTTGTGGCAGCTGTGTTCGAAGGAGAGATGTAACATCCTGCTCTTACGAAGTTTCCATCGATGACCGTCTCCGCCAGACACAGGCCCAAGCACGTCTTGAGCATCTAGAGCACCTCGTGGGGTTGCTCGCGGAACAGCGTGCAACTACCACTATTGGAGTTCAAAATGGCACTCCGGCTGATGAATTGCCACATGATCCGGGCACTGCGGAAAAAACTATCGCATCGTCGTCTTCTCGCTCCGACCAGCTTGAAAGCGGTCCAACACACTGGTCAGCTATGCTAGATGACATACAAGCTCTCAGGTCCACACTCGATCCTGTTGAGGGCAATGATATGGATGAAGGAGACATAAGTGCTCCTCAGGCAGACGTTGGAATGGGAATGGACCTCATGTTCGGCGCTGGCCTTTCACAAAACGCTAGTATCGAACAAGTACTTAATACTTATCTTCCATCGCGAAGGAGTACCGACCGCCTGGTATCCACATATTTCCGCGTTCGGTTGTATATCACGCCATATATACATTCAGTACAATTTCAGAGGCAGTACGAGGCTTTCTGGAGCGACCCTGGTGCAGCCTCGCCACTTTGGATATCGATCCTCTTTTCAATACTGTTCATCTCCGCCAACATATCCCGAACGGGTAAAGAGAACGAGATACCAGGTCATGGATTTACAATTGCTGCCGCACAGTGTCTCGCTCTGGGAGAGTATTTCCGCCCCAAGACCTTCTGCTTTGAGGCACTCCTGCTTTATCTTCACTCACGCTTTATAACCTGTCTGGAAATATCTCCGGATATGGGTGCTCTTCTTGGTGTACTTGCTCACATTGCCACTGTTTCAGGCTATCACAGAGAGAGTAGCGTTCCAAGTCTGAGTCCCTTTACAGCAGAGATGCGACGCAGGGCATGGAGTTCATTCATGCAGCTTGATCTTCTAGTATCATTTCATTTGGGTGTTCCGCCGAGAATCAACTTGGCAGTCTCAGATACTCGATCCCCAAGCAACCTTCTCGACTCCGATTTCGATGACCACAGCGCTCAACTGCCCCCCTCACGGCCGGACTCTGAGTTGACTGGTGTGACATTTTCCATTCTCAAGCACAAATTCATGACTATATTCGACAAGATCCTTCAACATGCGCTGGTAAATCCTTCACACGAGGCAATAGACGATCGCATTGACTCTTTGGATACTGAACTCAAGAAATTATACAGAGGCTTGCCAGGATTCTATCGACCTCGGCCAATCGAGAATTGTATCATCGACCAACCTCAACTTATCGTCGCTCGTCTTTGTATCTCCTCTATATATTACAAAAGCCTATGTGTTCTGCATCGTCCACATGTAACCAGACATAGAGATCAGAGCATTCGAGAATGCCACTCCGCATCATCTGCCCTGGTAACTGACCTCCTACAAGTTTATGAGGAGTGCAAACCTGGAGGCCAGCTGGATACCGAGGAGTGGTTCATGAAGAGTATCACCTGGCATGACTTCTTACTCGGTGTAACCACATTGTGTCTTGTGACGCACGCAACAGTTCACAACTCGGAGGGATTTAATATTAATCAACAGAGCGTACAGCGTCTGTTGGAAAGAGTCAGGATAATGATTCAAAGTGAAAAAGCGGAAGATGGGGCAAGGGCTCGATCCAGAGTTTTATCGATAGTGGAAGCTACAATCTCTCGGTTGAGGGCGCAACGAAGTAGCGAAGGCATGGAAATAATAGCCGATCCACCCACCAGCACTATACAGGCGTCTGCAAGTGGAACTGAGGCATTGAGGTGGAACCTGGGGGAAGCTCAGTTACAGCACGAAACCAACTGGGACTATCTCAACGAGCTGTTCGATGCGTCTCACCATGAGATATTTAGCACATCAGAAGTATAAGGTCCAGTAGATGTAGTCTGGCACAGGCATAGAAACGAACTTGTTGGGAATTCCTGTTTCAGTTGGACCCGCCACACGGGCCTCCTTGTTCATGCATTGGAAGAGACTAATACTACCGCCTTGAAAGGGTATTGAAAAATATGGGCTTCTATCTATACGGTAGAGGAACGTCAAAAGTCAATACGTTATCAATGTTGAATGCCTTGTACCTTTTTAGTAACCTCTGCCTTTTCAGTAAGTTGGTGTTTATCTTCCGCATGACTTAGATAAGGAAAGGTCCCAGAGCATGAAATGCGGGCTATGTAAACGGCAATGCGCTAGGGACAAGAGTAACAATTTTGTCTCGATAACCATCAAGTGCTCGGAGCCCAAAGCGCAGACGCTAAAACGCGGGGAAGTGCACACAGTCGCTCCAGATTTCCATCTTGAGAAGTTCCTCTGATTACCCCATGTACGATAGCTTATCTGCCCTCATGTGGCTGATATACATTTGCAAGTCCATTGGCCAGTCTGCACGACCACTGTAAACGTTAAAGCTTGGCTATCGCTGTTAGCGTTGGCAGCCAAGTCTAGACGCTTGGTAGTCGGGAACTCGGAGGTAGATCTGGTTCAAGTCGCCTGAACATTCTGTAATGGGGATAGTTTGTTTGACTTGAATGCTGTAGATAAGCAGATCCGCGATAGTGAATGTTAACTCAATAGCGAGTGTTACTCGCAAGCAAGGGCGAACCCATTTTAGATCAGTGAATTGAAATGGGCATATATATCCCTTGATTCCCGCGTCACCATCGCTGGAGTAGCTCAGTGTCAAGACTTGAGTGACACCTGAAACCTTGTTTTTATCTAACCTCACTTGACTTCTGCCCTCATGGATGCCAATAAAACTGAACTTGGCATCGCACCCGTGGAAAGCCATCGCCCTGGCTCCCTCCTTGACGCCGATAACAAACCGGTAGTCAATGAGCTGGTTCAGAAGTATGGACAGACCCAGCGTGGTCTTAAGCCCCGTCACGTACAGCTCATGGCCATCGGTGGCTCAATCGGAACAGCACTATGGGTAAGCCAACACTCCAGCCCTACCCATGACCAGAGTTGATGAGAACCAGGTCGGTATCGGAGGCTATCTAAGCCAAGCTGGACCACTCTCTCTTATTCTGGGATACACATTCTGGGGTATTTGCTTCATCTGGCCGACATACTTGTGTGTCGCGGAAATGATGGCATATCTCCCTGTTCGCGGGTCCATTTTTGAACTTGCATCTCGCTTTGTTGAGCCAGCTGTTGGTTTTAGTCTAGGCTGGACTTATTTCTTTGGGACGTGTATGCTTGTTTGTGTTGAGTATAGTGCTGTTGCCGCTGTGGCTGAGTACTGGGATAGCACGACTAATCCTGCTGTTTGGATTGCCGTTTCAATGGTTATCTGCATTTTCCTCAATGTTGTGGCTGTCAAGTAAGTACCATAGCGCCCACTGCTACAGCAGTAACTAACAGTATCACAGATGGTATGGTGAAGCCGAGTTTATTCTAGCCATTACCAAGGTGTTATTGCTCATTCTCCTTGTCCTCATCACCATCATAACGATGGCCGGTGGAAACCCCAAAGGTGATGCCTATGGGTTTCGCAACTGGAAGGACGGAGCCATGCATGAGTATTACGCCAAAGGTCCCACTGGTAGATTTCTCGGCTGGTGGTCTGTTGTTATCTATGCGGCATTTACTATCGCTGGCCCTGACATGATCGCCCTTGCAGCCGGTGAGATCCAAAACCCTCGTCGGACAATTCCTAGAGTCGCGCGTATGATATTCTACCGCCTTGTCGGGTTTTATATCATCGGAGCTCTTTGTGTTGGCATCATTTGCTCTTCACGAGATAAGAGGCTCGTCAGCGCAATCGCAAATGGTTCTTCTGGCGCTGCTGCTAGCCCTTGGGTAATTGGCATTCAGAATCTTGGAATCGGATTCTTGCCTCACTTTATCAACGCTCTTATCCTCGTGTCGGGACTTTCTTGTGGCAATGCTTATCTTTTCGCTGCGAGTCGAACGCTCTATGGCCTTGCCAGAGGTAAGCCTGATCCACTACTTATCGAGATTGATTACAGTGCTGATAAGACTTTCAGATCATCAAGCTCCCAAGATTTTGATGAAATGTACCAAGACTGGAGTCCCGATCTACTCTACCGCGGCTGTATCCTTGATCTCTTGTGTTACCTTTCTTGTGGCATCCAACTCTGCCATAGAGGTCTTCTTCTGGTTCGTTGACCTGACCACCACCGCTTTCATCGCATCATATTGCTTCATGCTACTTGCATACATTGGATTCTACCGCGCGCGCAAAGCACAGGGCCTCACTGATGAGTCACTCTCTTATGTCGCGCCTTATACTCCATACACCCCCATCGCAGCGCTCGCTCTGGGATGTACGACGATCTTTTTTGTGGGCTTTGATGTGTTCAGCCCATTCAGTGTGCGAGGTTTCGTCACATCTTACTTTGCTGTTGCATTCACTGCGGTTATGTATGTGGTTGGCAAGATCAAGTATTGGAGAGAAGGCAAGGGTATTGTCGATCCGAAGGACGCAGATCTGATCACTGGCAAGGCCGAGATTGATGAGGAATGCAGGCACTGGGAAGAAGGCGGCATTGAGGAGGTTGAGAAGGCTAGACTGGCTGAGATGACCTGGGCCAGGCGAACCTGGGAGAGAATGTGGTAGTCCTGAGGTAGACATTGCTGGTGCGACTTGCCTTGTATCTACCTAAATTGCCTTATTACTTCTTATGAGTGAAGACTTCAATTTAACACGTTTACGCAGTTACCGATATTATTCTTTTCTATAGGCATTGACGGTGAAATAAAGTCCCGCTGACTGTATATACCGGGCCCAACACGTACGATGGCTTTTGAATGGCTCCGAAGTTGATCACTTGCATAAGTCGACTAACTTTACGGTCACCGAAACGCCATCCATTTCAATTATATAGAAAATAACAAAGGTACATTAGCTTCTTGGCATATAGCCTATCCTTCACTGCCTCATTCCCGGATATTGATCCATGTTAAGTCGTCTAAGAATATATCGCCACCCATTCATCATTAACTGGGGAGAAGTTGTCAGTTTCCGGGGTCATAGTCAGCTTTTTACAGCCTTTCTTGAGAGAAACCTTGTTGAAGCGATCCTCAATCCACGACAGGTAATATTGCTGTGAAGCAGGAAGAACAGGGCCGTGGCCAAGGCCAGGGTACAGCCTAAACTCAGCCGTCGTCGAGCAAGCGAACGCTTTGCATGTTTCATTAAAAGCCTCCTCGGATGTGTCGGGATATACTATGGGATCCTCGGCGCCTTGGATCACGAGCATTGGAGCCGCTAGCTTATGAGGCCCTGCACCATTATACACTTTCTCCCATTTGATGAAGTCGGGGTGTTCAATCCAGCTGGTGTTCTTGTAAAGTTGGCTGATAGTCAAGTTGCTGTAGAGAGAGGCTGAAGTGTAGAAACATCCTTGGTCGGCGAGAGGCATCCGGGCAAGAAGAATATCAGAAGCATAGTTCTCGACTTTGAGTGAGGGGTAGATCCTTGAGACTGTTTGCAACATGAGGGAAGAAAGAAAGTCTCCAGCAGGGCCGCCGTTTGCCGCACGGCGGATCGTTTCACCGATAATCTTGCTTGGGACAAGGCCGGGAGAAAGGGCAACAGCGCCGAGAAGGCCACCTACAGCCACAGGCTTTGCCTCTCGCTCGTTGGTGCGCCAAGAAGACATTCCGCCTTCGCTGTGGCCTACAACAACCCACTCCTTTGTGATCTTGCTGCCGAGAGCTTTGCGCACAGCCTGGACGCTCAAGCTGGCATCTGCTGCGTGGAGGATACCAGCCTCGTACTGAAAGCCTTGAGCCTCGCTTCCCTGGCCTGCATAGTCAGGGGCAATAACGACGTAGCCCGCGAGTGCTAGGGCAAACGGAGCTGTCCACCCATACAGTAGTGCGCGATGGTTCGATGGTGAACATTGTCGGGTTCCGCCAGCTGTCCCGTGTGTCCAAACAACGGTACGGAATGGCTTATTTCCCTGGGGATTGGTGTACGGAATAAGCACGATACCCGTCGCTGGAAGGGGTTTCCCTTCAATATCCTCAGACATGTAGTAGAAACGGGTCAATGATATGCCGGCGGGGACAGTCCATCGTCGATAAGCCTGCTCAGCTGGGATCTTTTCCCATTTTAATATGTCGCCGGTCGAATACTTTGACACATTTGAGGGGGTTGAGTAGAAAGCATCAGTGGTGATGTCTTGGTTAACCCAGCGTTCTTGTTCCAAAGCTAGCACTTGTCGGTAAGCGATTTGACAAGTGGCATCGCATCGATTTGGCTCATTGGCGTAGGTGAGAGGGTTTTGAGACGCTGCGAGAGCGCCCGCAATCAATACAATGGGAAGGAGTTTGGATAACATAGTGCTGAGGAATACTGGATGATCAGTGGGAGTGCAGCGAACAAGGCGATATCCCATGTATCTTCAGGATCCACAATGTACCATGGATTTGTCCTCCGGTGGCAGGATTGTTGCAGGGAGGTGTTGAATTTATAAATGCTGTTACCACTAGAAATATCCCTTAGCGTTGTATGAAAGCCTAGGAATGGGGCCAGATTGTGGTGTAATTAGATTACAAGCCATACCATTCCTGTGTCTGGTCCGTGAAGGTTTTAGTAGTAACTACAAGTTTATTCAATCGGCATTTTCATTCCGCAAGATAGCTAATATTTTATCACATATAACGCGATTGACTTTTACTAGCTAGAGATCTCTTTTCACTCTTGACTATATAGATACTTAGTTTTTTACTAGAAATACTTAGCTCAGCCTCAAAGTATATATGGCCTTGAGGCATTTTCTAGTCGTACCTGCTCATGAAGTATTATTATAGCAGTCACGCGTTCACAAGCCTGGAGACTAGTGGGTGGCGTATAAACCGCTGTTTCGCGTGGAATGTTCGGTAAACTCAATTCGTAAACGTTCTGGATCGTTCTCACAATAGAGGAAACAGGCCGCTAAATTGAAGCCAAGCTTGGCTGAGGTCTCAAAGAACAGAGGCCGGTCTATCCTCAAGGAAATGAATGACACACGCATTAAGAGCTTTTCGCTGAACGGCACCTGCATGAGGTTATTTGAGCCAATTAAAACAGGACCTTTTCGTGAGGATCATTAGAGCTATAAAACCTGATTAGATTAGACAGATGAACTAGTAGCAAAGACGATAACACTAAAAAAAGCCACTTCTGTTACTTTATACCGATGCCAAACTTACTCCCATAGCGAGACATTAAGTTTTCTACTACTAACGGCACCACGATGCAATAAGGCGGCTACGGGCAAATTATGCCGCACGTGTCAGATGAAGTACTCAGGTGACACATGCTCGGCACTAGTTAGAACTTAACCGTGACCGCTTTTGTCGAGTGCCTTCAGCGCTTCTCTTTCTTGATTATTTTAGTTCGTGGTATCGCACACTTCTCACTGAAACCGCGACCTCCCTTGAGATCGGCCTGCAATTCTTCCAACATCTTGAGGATGGTATTGTGAATTTTTGAGTTCTCGACATTAAGCTGCACTATTTCGCTGTGATATTTTCTATACTGTGGTAGAATGGCGAGTTTCATATCAATGGATTCACTTACTATTAATATTCTCTATGATCAATTTATTGTTGCGGCCGCCGTTCTGTGCCTCTTGTGCTGCGATAGATTGCAGCTGACATTGCCCTAAAGTAAATCCGTAATTCTCATATTGCATCTCGGGTTTTCATAGGCTAATGCTACAAACAGGCTCTCGATGTGCCTCTGGCAGCAGGAAAGAGAACGTATACCCTAGATGTGACAGTCGAATCGGAGAGACAGAAGCTGTATAGGCTCATTGGAGATGCAGATGTCATCATCTCCAAGTCTTCCGTCTGCGCTCTCTGCAGCATAAGTGGTTTGGTCTTGATGATGTCCTGAAACTGGCCGAAAAGCGAGACAAGGGCATTACTTATCTTGATCTCAACTGCTACGGCCCAGATTTCTACTATGCCCAGAGGCCAGGGTTCCAGCAGATCGCCGACGCTGCATCGGGCTGCTCCTACGTCTGTGGTAAAGTGTATGGGTTCGAGCAAGGCACTGTTGTTTTGCCCCTGTTGCCCATCGCAGACATCTTTTCAGGCACCTGCCGACTATTGACACGATACTGACTCTCCGCGACCGAGCAAAAGCAGTGGATCATATCATACGATGATTGACCTCACTACTATCGATACTGTACAGCTCGAACAAGAGTTCGGCCTCTACCCACCTGAGATTGTGAAGTAGATCCAGGATACGCACAAGGCTGCGCCGGGACTCCGGATCTGCATGTTGAAGAGCTGCTCTTTATACTGAGTGACTCCTGGGCAAAGCACTCGGATATTCTGAGCAGGGGTTACATGGTTGAGTTTAAGACGGCTTGGGGCAAGAGTCATAACATTTTGTCACCAATTATCCAGTACGAGAACGAAAGTGTAAGCCCGAGATGGACTCACGGACCTGTCCCGTACTGTAGCAGCGAGAATGTCGCCTGGGCATAAGCATATCCAAAGTCAGGTATCCCGTTAATTTACAAAGAAAGCGAGGTTTATTTACACTACATGGAACTGACTTGAGCTTTCATGTAATCCCGTAGTTTAATGTTTTTATCACTTCCGCAAGATCCGGAGTGTAATAGTCTACCAACGTTGCAGTGGAAAGCTTGCCAGAACTGCCGATCCCAGGAAGATGCATGATGACATGTAAGAAATTAGCTTCGCGCAGCAGACAGCCAATGAAGAGCGCCACATTCCGAACTTGCCAATCGGTTAATTGCGTGTCTGATCCTTTGATAAGACATCATAAATACCACGCAGTCCTCACTTTTACGACACTCTCATACTCACTCAAAGCCACGCGTAGATAAACTAGAGCAAGGAGGCAAAATGAAGCACGTCAGTGTTGCCATCATAGGCGCTGGTAAGTGATCTCGCGACATCTTGTCTTGATCTCTAACATGTCAAGGTCCAACGGGCATTTCTATGCTCAAGCAGCTTCTGCAAGATGGCTTCAGCGCGACGCTATTCGAGAGACGTAGTTCTGTCGGAGGATTATGGGCATATGATGCAAACAACGGGTGGACGACTGCGCTTGCATCCACGAGTGCGAATATCAGCAAGTATACTTGCGGATTTACCGATTTCCCAATACCAGACAGTGCGTCGTGTCTTGCTCTGCTGACGTGATGAAGCTGACAGAAGCAGAATATCCTGTATATCTGAGTGCAGCGAACTTTCAAGAGTTTATGCAGACTTATGCTGAGCACTTCAAGCTTATAGAACACATCTCATTCAATAGCAGTGCTCAAGTTGTCAACCGCAACAGCGACGATAATGGGTGGATAGTGCAGATTGAGAAAGTCGGGACAGGCGAAAAAGAGTCTCGCCTATTTGACAAGGTTGTTTTCTGTCATGGTTATCAGACTAAAAGAGTGATGCCGACATTTCCGGGGCAAGATAAATTCGAAGGGGATATTATACACTCGCAGCAATACCGAAGGTTTGTAATACTCTGATGCGCAACTACTTGGAGTATACTGACCAGTGAATCCAGCCCAGAAGCTTTCCAGGACAAAACAGTGGTGATTCTCGGCTTGTCCACAACAACAGGCGAAATCACGCCGCAAGTCATCAGCACAGCGAAAAAGGTCTACGTCTCCCATAGAAGTGGCCAAATGATGGTCAAGCGCATGCGCAAAGGTCGACCAACAGACTTGATAGTCTCATGGAGACGTCGCCAAATTACTCAGTGGATGGCAAAGAACATACCGAATTTCTACAGATACTTGGCGGGTTGGGGAGCCAGACTTCTCTCGTCTCAGTTCTCGGATGTGAAACTTGACCCAGAATGGCGGATTCAGTCATTCCGTAACCCGACGTTGCGATTACCTGGTCTTATTCAAGATATTGTTCCTCATTTGCAGGATGGCAGCTTGACGAGTTTGCATGGGATTAAGCGCTTCTTGGGTGGACATTCAATCGAGTTTGATGATGGGACTGTAGTGGACGATGTTGACTGCGTTATCTTGACTACAGGATACTGCGCTGACTTTTCTGTCGCTCCTTTCATTGAGAAGAGTCTGCCCAAGTCGCCGACTTATCATGGACCTGCCATTCAACGCCTATACATGAATGTCTTTCCTCCCAAGTACGCAGACAGCTGTGCAGTACTTTGCTACTCAGCGTATGGCAAAAATAACGGTTTCTCATTCAGCG
Organism: Fusarium brevicatenulatum; assembly: GCA_013363135.1. NCBI lineage: Eukaryota > Fungi > Ascomycota > Sordariomycetes > Hypocreales > Nectriaceae > Fusarium > Fusarium brevicatenulatum. Next base: position 85,387 of record JABEEJ010000117.1, on the reverse strand, counting down.
ACGTCATGAACATGGCTATTTCAAACATTTGGCGCGGCGTGAGCAAACTACCGCCCTACGAGAAGATGGAGAAATGGGTTGACGACCACCAAAACTGGGTTGCAGCGAACTGGGCCCGCGAGCCGCATCTCGACGTGAGCATGGTCAAACAATATGAGTTCCAACCCTGGATGCACGAACAAGCCGGAACAGGAATGGAGAACCTTGGATGGGGATGGGCAGGTTGGAAGTTCTGGTGGAAGGATAGAGAGATGTACAACCTCATGAATCACGGTGTAGAGACAGCTCACATGTTTCGGTACTTTGAGACAGGCAAGAGAAAGACGTGGGAGGGTGCGAGGGAAGAAATTATTCGTCAAAATAGGATTGTTGAGGAGAGCTTTTCCGGGAAGAATAAGAAGCTGAGGGAGGAATAGGTTGCAGCCAAGTCAGGAGACGTTTTCTAGAACGACAACTCCTGCATGTTAGGCCCGGCATTAGAGTCGGATGTAGGTGGCTATATTTGGTTTCCACTGGAATTATGACCGCATTTTCATTTATCAACCCTGCACATAACGGCTTTGCTTAAGCCCGGCGAACGGACCAGTTTCCTATCCTGCACAGCATAACTCTTCCACCAAAATTGCATACATAGTCAGGAGAAAACGGTGGCGTTGAATCCTAGCCGCCGATCGCCCCCTGCAGCGGGGGTTTCGATGGTTCTGGTTGGTGCCATGTAACGGCGTGCGGCTCAACGCCCCGGTTATGTCGATGATCCCGCGGGTGTGGATCCCGGGCCAAGCCTCTATCTTCGGGGGATGGGCGGAAAGGCAGCTAGTGTGAGCCGAAGCTGTTCGTTGGGGTGGTATTGCACTGCCTGCGTGAGCCAAGCCTGTAGATTCTGCACTTGGTCTTGGGTCTGGTAGCTGAGTATTGGTTGTGGATATATAGTAGGAGTTGGTGGTGCAGTTGACCCCTGACTTGTTCTGGAGGGAATGCCGAGGTCGTTACATCGACGAGACCTCCCCTGGTTTAAATCGGGACACTGACGATTCTGCTCCGTTTTGAAGGGTAGATAAATAGCATGTTGCAGCCGACTTATGCTGTACCTCACCATCCACATTACAGTCATTCCTTCATTCTCCCTCGTTGACCTATCGGCCACAGGGACGTCATTCATTTTAAAACACTCTTTTGATTGGATCTCACTTAATACAACATGAGACACGCCTTCTTCGCCGGCCTTCTGGCCGCTCCCGTCTCCGTGTGCGCCGTCGCCCTCACGGGCTACGAGTACATCGTCGTCGGCTCCGGCGCCGGAGGAGGTCCTCTGGCTGCTCGTCTTGCACTGGCTGGTCACAAGACCCTTCTCATCGAAGCTGGTGACGACTATGCTTCTCTCAACTACACTGTTCCTGCGTACTCTGCCAATGCCTCGGAAGATCCTGAGATTTCGTGGAACTTCTTTGTTCGTCACTATGCTGATGATGAGCGACAAGCGCGTGATTACAAGACTACGTATGATACTCCTGACGGAGAGTACACTGGTCTTAACCCCCCTGAGGGCGCTGAGATGAAGGGTACTCTGTATCCTCGCACCCAAGCCCTTGGTGGCTGCACGGCTCACAACGCTTTGATCGCTGTGTACCCTCACCAGTCTGACTTTGAGTACATTGCCTCTCTGACTGGTGATGATTCCTGGTCTGCGGATAACATGCGCAAGTACTTTGTCAAGGCTGAGGACAACAACTACCGCCCTGCTGGCGAGGCTGGCCATGGTTATGATGGCTGGTTGAGCACTGAGACTGCTCCTCTCAGCATTCCTCTCAACGACGAGCAGCTCTTCAGCATTCTCGGTGGAGGTGCTGTTGCTCTGACTGAGATGAGTGGCAAGAACATCACCTTGGATGGTCTGCTCGCCGACGATGCCAACGCTGATACTCTTGCTCGTGACCAGGAAGCTGGTTTCTACCAGATCCCCCTGTCTACCAAGGATGCTAGCCGTATTGGACCCCGTGAGTTCATCCTCTCTGTCCGCGATGCCAAGCACTCGAACGGTACAAAAAAGTATCCTCTCGACGTCCGAACCAACTGCTACGTCACCAAGGTTACTTTCGACGACTCCAAGCCCCCTCGCGCCAATGGTGTTGAGTTCCTTGACGGCAAGCATCTCTACAAGGCTAGTCCTCTTGCCACCGGTGCTGCTGGCACTCCCGGCAACGCCACTGCTTCTCGTGAAATTGTCGTCGCAGGCGGTGTTTACAACACTCCCCAGATCCTTAAGCTTAGCGGTATCGGACCTGCTGATGAGCTGAAGAAGTTTGACATCCCCGTCATCTCTGACCTTCCCGGTGTTGGTACCAACCTCCAAGACCACTATGAGATCTCTGTCCAGGGAACTATCGAGAACAACTTTACTTCCTTCGATGGTTGCACTTTCGGTCTCTACACTGATGAGGACCCTTGTGTCGACCGCTGGAAAGCTCCCGTTGATGGCGATCACGGCATCTACTCCTCTTCTGGTCTTGCTGCCTCCATGTTCTACAAGAGCTCCACTTCTGAGAAGGACAACTTTGACATCTTTGCTTTCGGTGGTCCCGTCAACTTCAGAGGATACTTCCCCCAGTACGCCGTAAACGCCACCATCGAGCACAACTGGTTCTCCTGGGCTATCCTCAAGGCTCACCCCCGCAACAACGCCGGTGAAGTCCTCCTCCAGTCCGCTGACCCTCTTGACATGCCCACCATCACCTTCAACTACTTCGACACTGGCAACGGCGACTACTCCGCTGATCTCCAAGCCCTGTACGAGGCCGTCGAGCTCACCCGCAGCGCGCTCGCCAACCAGGCTGTCAACGTCACCGAGGTTCTCCCCGGTGCTGGCGTTACTTCTCAGAAGGACATTGAGACGTATGTCAAGGATGTTGCCTGGGGACACCACGCTTCGTCGACTTGCCCCATTGGCGCTGACGATGACAAGATGGCTGTTCTGGACTCCAAGTTCCGAGTTCGTGGTGTCGCTGGTCTTCGTGTTGTTGATGCTTCGGTTTATCCTCGCATCCCTGGTACCTTTACTGCTGTGTCGACTTACATGGTCGCTGAGAAGGCTGCTGATATCATGTTGGCTGAGCTTGAGGAATAGATGTTTATGAGACGAGTGGTTGTAATGTATTTAATGTTGAGCTGATCTTAGACGAAGACTAATACCAAGTAATGTTTGAGATATAAACTTTTCCCATTGATTGATCAATTTGTGATCTTCATCTATGGTTAATCTAACTATTTTCTCTGAGTATTCAAGAATAGTCACCTACTTACTCCATCTACGCAAAGCCGAGGTTCAAAGTGTACTTCAGCGGTGTCTTGCCTGTGATGTAAACATGGCTCCCTTGTAAAGTGAGATTGCCCCCATGCCAACTATACTGCTCACCCGCATCGGAGGCGATTAATCCCTTTCCATTTCCTGGTCCAAACGTGATCTTGTCGCCGCCCATGCTGTACTCTCCCTTTCCTTCAATGAGATGGTAAATGGTCGTGTTGTCGCTGTCAAGAATCTCCTTCACGCCCTTGAACTTGCCCCCCTCTCTAAAGGTCAGTTCAAAAGTCAACTCAACATTATCCTCTCCCGAAACTTCAAAATCGAGATCATATCCCTTCTTCGTAGGCTTAATCTCAACATCAGTCTTGAGACGTCTAACACTGGTTGGCCGATTCGTAAAGTCAAGCATAGCATAAAATCGGCCATCCACCGATTTAGAAAGCGCATATGTACCGTTGTCGTCGCGCTTATCGGCTGGAATAGGTAGGTAGTATGGAACTTCTATCTCGCTCCCCAACTTGATGACCCCATCCTTGGAGAGCTCAACGCCATTCGATCGGAAGTGACCCATGCTGAAGAAGCTGGCACTAAGACGCACGGCTTCAAGAACAGCCTTTCCGTTCCAGGCTCGGAACATGGTCGGATTCGTCGATAGGCCCGAGCCCATCCGGTTGTAGAACTCGGCCTTGTTTCCGTCCGTGGTATACCAGTCCGACCCACCGAATGCCGAGACTGTGAGTTTTCCGCGTCTGGCTCGCACGAGACCTGCGGATTTGTAGTGTTTCTTGAAGTCGGAGAATGGCTGCTTTGGCTTGGGTAGTTCTGCTGCCAGCTCAGGGCGTTCGATGAGGTTGCCTAGAAAGTCACCCAATTGAGGTCCAACTCGCTTCTCGATGAGACGAGCCATTGCAGCGAATCGGCCGTTCTTGTCTAGCAGAGCAAGTTCGCGAAATTGCGGGTAGAAGTTGCCCATGTTATCTCCCGGTGGCTGAGACTGATCCTGTCGACGACTCTGGATTGTCTCCATCTCGCCATTTGGCTCGGCATGCTCAATCGAAAGTTCGAGGTTTTTGCGGACAAAGCTGACCAATTCTGTGTAATTGAGCTCATGAGCTACCGTCAATAGAGAAGGGTTCGACACGGCGGAGTAGTAATTTGGGCTGCGTTCTGAGTAGATGCCATCGGCGTCGATGTCAATGCCCTCTGCAAGCCACTCATCGATCCTCTCAATCAAGCTGGGATCCTCAATAATGTTAGAGATGCGTGCCAATGCGCTGCAGATCTTCCATCTATGATTGGGAGTGTGAATCCCGCCCTTTGCAAGACCAGGTGCAGCCTTTTTGAGAATACCACGCATGGCTTTGGCAAAAGGCTGTGAAGCCTTGTGATCGTCGCGCTCAAGGATGCGTACCATGATACCAAAGTCTTCGATCAAGAAGCCGGTATCAGGTGGGGAATGCCGATTGCCGACGGTGTAAGTTCCATCATCATGCTGGACCTCTACCAGGACTGAGAGCATCTCCTCGATATGCGGCAACAGAGATTCATCGTGGTAGTAGGTCGAGTTTGGCCAGACAAATGGTGTGACCAATCGACGAACCTCGCGTGTCAATGACCTCGGTGAGCCAGTCAATGAGGCATTTTTACCATCAATAACTGTCTGTACCTGATCATCGGCAGACTTGGTGAGAAGCTTTAGACTGGTCCAATCCTTCGCTGGAGTAGAAGCGGCAGTGGCGGTTATAGCAAGTAACGCTACGCCCGCTGCCCTAAGGGCACTCGACATACGCAAAAGATGCATTGGATCGGGACAACACGATGAGCTCGTGGGGCTGGCATGAGAGTTCGCGCATGGTACAAGCTTAAATAAATAAACAAAGACTGCCAAGCCCGAGGTTCGGTGACTGATATACCGATTACAGCATCAATCGGGTTCATGAAGAGCTGCCGAAGCCCACTTCCCCGCGGGGAAAGTTTTCAGTACAGGTTAGACTCTGTGGGGGTGGTGTTGACTAGCACGATTAAGCTTAACCTTAGTAAATGAAGATGGACATTGGGGGATGGCTCGGACAAGTGTCCGAAGGAATGCAATTTGTTATTGTAGTGGACTTCCCTATTGTGTGTGGCTTCACATAGTGACGACGAGTTATCACGGTGTCAGCTTGTGAAACTAGGGATCATAGCTACATAACATAGAACGATATAATCACTACACAGTGTCAAGTCCAGTCGCAGCTTGACATTGACTCTAGCAGCGACAGTATGATATGCTTTGTGTTTGACATAAGTTGATATACCAGGTTATGTCTGCTAAATATTATTTTTCTTAGATCTGTCATTCATCGTCATTCAAGCTGGCGATCAATAATATAGTCATGATGAAAATTATCTTCATTTTTGTATTTACCCGGTAGCGTTGAGTTAGTCTGTTGACTTTCGGGGCTGTCTCGGCCGAGCCGAGCTCCGTCGGCTTTTGATCAACAAGCGTCTCTGCAGATCATTTATAATCAATTGAATTTGACTCGAAGTCAACGAAACTCCTTTAACAATTCGGAAAAATCTCATCAACTTGAAAGAACACTCAGTTGACATGATTCCCACTATGCGTTCACTTGGCCGCACGGCTCGGGGGGTTCCACTGCATGGAAAATCATCAACACCCTCCCTGTTAGTCTTGGACGACTATCTTCGCGTCTCAGCGAAACATTTCGAGCACTTGCAACCTCCAAAATTACAAGTTGAAGTCTCCGATACCTACATCCCTCAGCGAACTGCTGAAGAAAAAAGCAGCTTGGTTGAGAAGCTCTACCCATATGACGTCATCTCGACCATGCGTGAGAGAACTCCATTCCCTGGAGAGCTGCTGCGCCAACTACCCAACTTGAAGTTACTACTATGCACCGGTACTCAGTTCGAGACCTTTGATCTAGAGACTGCCAAGGACCTGGGGATCACAGTTGCTTCGGCGCTAGGTCGCGGCCGGAGTGATGGGACGCAGCATAAGCAGGACATCCGCAAAGGAGGAAGCCATCCTGCGACGCACCATACCTGGGCTATGATCCTTGCTCTAGCCAGAAACATTGCAGCAGACGATGCTTCCATCAAAACTGGCGGGTGGCAAACAGATATGACTGTTGGTCTATCCGGAAAGACGTTAGGTGTAGTTGGTCTGGGAAGGCTAGGAGCTGCAGTGGCGAGAATTGGGTCTTTGGCCTTTGGCATGAAGATCAAGTGCTGGAGCAGTAGCTTGGATCAAGCCAAGGCTGATGAGATGGCTGTCAAGCTTGGTCTGCCTGTTGTGGACGAAGCTGGTGACAAGACCTTTGAAGCAGTGAGTAAGGAAGAACTCTTTGCGACTGCTGATGTAGTCACTCTGCACTATGTTTTGAGTGAACGATCCCGCGGTATTGTTGGCGCAACGGAACTTGCTGCGATGAAGAAGTCAGCGTTGCTGGTTAATACTTCCCGTGGCGCACTTATTGATGAGGCGGCACTGCTTGATGCAGCGAATGAGGGTTCTATTCGCGGTGTTGCACTGGATGTCTTTGAGTCTGAGCCTCTGCCGGCGGATAGCCCATGGCGGTCCCAGGACTGGGGAAAAGGCAAGAAGAGTCGGGTTCTGGTAACGCCTCATATGGGGTACGTGGAAGAGGGCATCATGAATAACTGGTATGCTGAACAGGCGGAGAATGTGGAGAGGTGGCTGGACGGAAAGGATGTTCTTCATCAATTGGTTTGAGGCAGTGATTCTGACCCTTGAGTATGAATGCAGATTGTATAACTAAACAAAGGAGAAAAGACATCTCGCTGTAAGTGACACATTGCGTGTAGTATATTAAAGAGAATCTAAACAACTCTCAAATCATATCTAAGATAAGTCATCAACGCCATCGTATGAAAGAAACCTGCTCTAATAATATCAATAAATACATTCTAAATCATCTTCATTCTCGCTCTCAATCATCTCATCAACCGCCGACAAGAGCACTGAGTCACTCAACTCACTCCTCGGCTGACTTATTCGCCTCAGGCTCTTGCCCAACGATTGACTCGAGTTTCTCTCGGAACGAATCGTCGTAATAGCTCATAACAGAGGACGTCCGCGCCGTGTCCATCGACGTGCGAGGCGACGGTGCATACGCGCTGCCGTCCGCAGAGAAGATGGACTCGCGCACCGACGCCGAGTACTGGCTGCTTGTGTTGCGCGCGGGGAGTTGGAGGCGCTTGGTGGTGGAGGACGTGGCGGAGAGGTTCTTCTTCTCGAACATGGCGAGCTTGTCAGAAACGGAGCCAGCTCGTTTCTGGAGCGCGGTCAGGTCGGTGTTTGGTTTGGTGGTGTCTTTTTCTTCGAGCTTGCGCATCCAGGCGAGGCGGTCGGTTAGTGCGCCTGGGCGCTTGGAGGGTGCTCTGCCGAGGGGGGTTTGAGGTTCTGAGGGTGGCGAGGTGGGCTTGGGGGGAGGGCCGAGGCTGGTGGGTCGCTTCAAGGCCAATTGAGGGTTTCGTGGGATTTGAATGGCCTTGGATGGTGTAGCGGTTGACGAGGAGTCAATTGGGCTGGTGCTGAGTGGCCTTGGTGGTGGGGGCATAGCTAACCGTGCCTCACGCTCTGCAGTCCATCTTGGTGATTCTTTTACAGATGGAGTAGTTGGAGTAGTGATTAGGCTTTCATTCGGCACCAGGCGAATAGTGGCGGTGCGTAGTGCATTTGAATCGTGATCTTCGTTAGGAGCCTGGAACATAGTCTCCAGGTCTAGAGGTAATGACTTGCGATGGTTCTTGAGGTTCTTGACAGGCTGGTGGATTAAATGCCTAGCCTCGACAGGTCGTCCACGGTCCAAAATACTCGGCGTCGTCGACCGATCTGGACTGCTGAGGGCTTCCAGCGCCGACGCTCTTGCTTGGTGCTGGTCTGCATCGCTGCTGTCGATAAACGTCAAGGGTCGAGAGGCTTCAGGGCGATTAACCGGCTTCCGCGAAAAGTGATGACTAAGTCTCGTTGACGACTGCGCGTCGACAGGCTGCTGCTGCTGCTGCTTGTCGGCGTCCTTGGGCTGGAGGAGCCAACTACTCGGGAGACGCAGGCTCTCGAGGCCGTTTAACTGGACATCAAGGCGAAAGTCGGCGGACGCGGTGCTGGACTGCGCGGCGTGATCGGACCTGACGTCGGGCTTTGATTTGGCTTTATTGAGGCGGCGCAGCGGGATAAGGCTGGAGAGTTTATGGGCCAGCGGTCGCCACAGAGGTTTATCGTTGCTGTTGCTGCTGCTGGTCTTGTTGCCTGCCATTGTCCGTCCTGTCTTACGACTCTCTTATCTTTGGAGATCAAAAGGGTTGCATCAAAGGTACCGATTGCATCACACACTATTCTGGCTGCTTGTAAAAAGCAGTCATAAGTTTTTGGCTGCTCTGTGTTTGTTTACAGGTGCATGTTTTGGTTTTTGGGGCGCAAAAGGGGCGAGGAATGCGTTGCATTGCTCGCTTGACGCTACCCCCTTCATTGTTTCAAATGACCCGGTGCCTAGTTCGGGCTTAGCCGATATTACTGCATGATTTCACTATGGACTTGACTTGTTTAGGTCAAGTCTTCTCCAGTAAAAGAGGTGGGGTAGACTTGGCGAGGGTTACATTCTAACGGTCCTCAATAACCTAGAGTCGACAATTGTGGACAAATAAAGAGATCCCTTAGAACTAAGGGAGCCCCAGATATCCAATTGTAAAATGTAGAGACGTCATACTTAGTACAGATCAGAGTAAATGCTGCATTTGTACACATTGGACGGTTGGAGGAGTGAAAAGGCAAGGTTGTTGTCCGTGCTTCCTAAATATCTCGTTAAAACGTAAATGTCATCAAGCTTAATGCAAATCAATTCACATAACAAAATTCCTCGCGGGGCACGCACCAATTGTTGCTTCTAGAACAAATTACAGCCAGTAACCGCAATTGCAATATTAGACTGCAATTTAATCCCGTGATCTCTCATGTCATTCAATGACGTCTCGAAATCCCCAGAGTCAAGCTTTCATAGTTCATCTCACCAGTGGAATGCACACTAACGCTAGTTAATTGGCATGGCAACGTGGCTTGATTGATTTTACGACTTCGTCAACGAAATTCATACAAATGACGTTTTGCGAAATTTTCTTTCGGGACTCTTCATGTATCACAACCGCTTTGTCGAGGTCACCTGAGTGTCGTGCAATTCTGGTTTCAAATGCCAGACCTACGTGAAACGGCCATCATTTGGCTTGCATTTGAAACATTCATGTGAGAATTTAGGCAATTCTCACGACTCGGAAGCATAGTAGGATGCTGGTTGCAGATAATAGCTTCATTCCCATGATGATTTAGTCAGAGAGCTTGGTCTTTCGCCTTTTTTATCGCTGCCCAGACTGGCTCGGACGTTTGATCAAGATGTTTGACTTTGAGAGGACGGTTCCAATGACTCCACCTAAATAACCAAGCTACCAAGATGATCATTTGAATCAATCATTACTTAAGAGATAGTATGTCGTATGTTATTCCGGCTTGCGGCCGTAAACATACCGTACCACAAAATAACCATGAATCTTGCGGTTGCGCAGAGCCTTTCTGATCTGCATCAGGAACACCTGATACTCGTCCTTTGGCCACTGCAGCACATTATTCCACAACAACAGAGTATATCCTTGAACGATTTGTAAGCATAGGATGGGACAAATGATAGACATAGCGTACCTTCAATGTCGTTCTCCAATGTCAGCTTGACAAACCGGCCGACCTCAGCCAGTCTTGGGTCCTTGGGCCAATCCCCAATCGGGATCTACATATCGCACACGGAATCAGCTTTGTATGAGCTCACCGATCAACTGCAAACTCACCTTGTAGTCCACCGTCTTGATGTCCGCAAACCCGGCCTCTTCCATCCCCTTCGGTTGCAAGTCATGCACAAAGAACGTTCTACCAATCGCTTTGCCACCTTCTTCATACAGCTTGTTGCACAATTTATAGACCTCTTGTTCTTCAGCTGTGCCATCATCACTGCGAAAATGAATGTCTGCTTCAACAGACTCGACCCAACCGCCTGGCGTACAAACACGGTAGGCCTGTTGGTACAAAGTAGTCCAGTCTTGGATAGCTCCGAAGAGATAACGCATGTGGACGAAATCAAAGGTGTTATCTTTCCAGGTCCATGTTTCGGTGGCATCGTCAATTTCGAAACGCACGTTTGGGGGTACCCATTTTGGCTGGGTTGGTGAGAGGTCTGTTGCTGTGACTTCTGCTTGGGGGAACTGGTCTGCGAAGTCTCTGTAAATGCGTCAGCATCACGTCGCGTAATAGAGCATGTAGTTGCCGCACATTGCCCATATTCCTGGTCAGCTTGTTAGCTTTGAGTGCAAGTCAAATATTCGGAGACTTACCGCTTCCTGTCCCAACATCAAGCGCTTTCTAATCACATATTAATATCGACCGTTGTCGACCTCGATATGACTTCTTCGCATACCTGGACGTTATCTCCGATAGGAGCTAGATATAACTGACCATCGAGCAGGACGGTTAAGTAATGATGGCTTGACCTTAATAAGTCGGTGGCACGAAGGACTGGGGACAAGAGATCTCACCTAATGTCAACAGACTCGAGTTGTTGATCATCATTCGGGAAAGAATATTCAGTCACGAACTTGTCGCTATGAAACGTGCGACCCTGGATACTTCGGTAGTGAAGTATACTCGAAGAAACAGAGGCAGTCGAGCTCTCACTGCGAATTATTGTCAATATGGACTGATCATGACGGCAGTAGTAAATCTTACGCATCCGTTTCAAGTGTCGAATCGGCGTCGTCTTGAACATCCTTTCCAGCACGTTAGCATAGCTAGCAGCACAGAACATTTGATAAAACCTCACGTCATCGTTGTCAGTAGCGGGAACGAGTTCGCCCCGTGGAGACGGCGTTGACTTGGGCCCAGAGGCTGGAGATGAAGGCCCGGTCGGCGTTTTGGTCTTTGGCGACGACATGAAAGATTATCGAAATGCGACGCTGAATCAAAGTGATTGTGAGAGATGTTTTTGACAACTTGAATTGAGTGGACGTGAGAGGGAGAGGGGAACCCTGGCTTCACCAATGACCAGCTGTGCTGACGTTGCATCATGGTGGGCTGAGTAACAGCCATTTTTATCAGATCATATCATGATCTAAGCACGGTTCATTTATGTCTAAGAGTGAGAAGGCGACACTGCAACAATACGCACAACTCACGTCGCGCAGATACAGCTGGATCTACTGCAGTGAGAGTGATAGTAAATGGTTAATTGAACTCGATCCATTATCTATAAGGTCTAGAGAAAAGCCGAATTGAAGTTGCAACCCTTGAGCCGGCAACCAATAATACTCAAACATCGAATGGAGATTCTTTCTTTACCTAGATTTTCTAGTCCGCCTTTGTCTGCCCGGACTGAAACAAGCTCTTGACCTTCCTATACAACAGTATAGTGCATTCTACAAGACTGCCAAAAACAAGCGGCAATCCGTATCGGAACCATGTCATAGGTTGCCATGGACTCACTTGCGGAATGAATGGCTTATTACCGAATTCAAGTGTCTCTGGCGTTCCATCGGCCCTTGTGCCAGTGAATGCTTCAAAAGCCTGAAGCACGATCTGCACAACCTGCGTAGGCTGACTCAAGAACGGCGAATGACTTGTCTTCAGCTCGGTAGAAACCACACGACAACCCAACATCCTCACCATCCCGATCTGAGCTCTCTGGATAAGGACAGGAAGCCCCTGATCTTCAACAGTTCCGATGAACCATACAGGAACATCTAACCACCCGGAGTACGAGTAGTCCCTACCCTCAAATAATGCTTTGAGACTTTGCGTGGTGAGCATAGAAGTCGCGTGGTCCGCCTCGGCGGGCGGTAGATCGTGGTAGAAGAATTTCTGGGGACGGACTGTGAGATCTGCATAGCCAGTCTTATTGTTGACGCGGAAGAATGGGGGAGTTATGTTGAGGAAGTGGTCCATAAAGGTGAGGCCAGTGAAGCAAAACCCGGTTGCGATGGGGATAATACCGACGACGTATCCTCTCTCTGGCGTTCGTTTGCTGGATTTCGGTGTTGGTATCGAACTTTGGCCATGTGGAAGTGACACGGCTGATCTGGAGAAACCTCTAACGGCACTGTTTCCCACGGTTCCTCCATAAGAATGAGTAATGAGAATCACGTCTCGGCCATTTTCTGTTTCCTGTCTAATAGCAGAACGGACGGCCTCAACGTCGTCTTTGAATGATGCCATTGGGTCATCCATTGTTGTTGGGAGCGTAACGGGAATGCATCTCAAGTGATGTTTGTTTTGTAGCTGTTGCATTACTTTGGCGTAGCATGAGGGTTTATGCCACGCGCCGGGTACAAAGACCAAGCTCGTTTCACTGGACATGTTGAAGAAATATCAACGTGGTGAGAAAATGGTAAGAGACAGAATACAGAAGTGAAAGAGAAAAGTGAAACGATGAAGCGCGTTGAAGCGGAATATAAATAACGAAGAGCAGAGCGTGGAGAGAAATATGGGCATCACGGAGAGTTGATGATCACTTTCCCGATTTGGACTGATTGACGAGCAGACCCAATCACAGCGGACTTTACCAACCAATTAAGTTAACGGAATCAGGTGTCTAGTACGTATTTGAACGATTTACCCCAGTCAACTCTTCTCTGTCATTCTTCCGGCGAGGTTCAACTCAACACTTTCAAGCGATCCTGATTTGCACCAGATTAATGGGACTGTTACTACCTTGAATCTGACTGCTCAAGGTTGGCGATAAGCAAGCATGATCACAGGAACTTAGGTCAAGCCGTAGACAGGACTACCTTGTGTATTGCTAGAGATCAAGCGAGAGCAATAGTGTAGGTTCGTCCTGACGTGGTCTCAATCTCATTTACTTCCTTTCCATCAATCTTGAACCCTGAACCATCAGCAACCCTCACTTTCAGAGCATTGCCTAGTCTTGACTTGACCTTCGCTTCCACGAGGAGCCCATCTTTCCAAGCGATCGAGACCTGGAAACCCCCACGGGCCACAAGCCCGGAAATAGAACCAGTCTTCACCTGGGAGCCCAGTGCAGGTAAGATATGCACAACACCAGCGTGGCTCTGGACCAGAGTCTCCGACACCGCAGCGACCAGACCAAAATTGCTGTCTATCTGGAATGCTTGACCAGGCTCGATATTATGAAACAAGTTCGTGGCGGGGTGACGGCCAAGCAGAGTCTGAATATTGTCATAAGCCTTGTCGCCGTTGAGCAATCGAGCATAAAGCGCTGCTGTCCACACGCGCGACCAGCCAGTGGATGCACCACCCGCAGCGAGTCGAAGTCCGATGCTCTTCTGGGCTGCATTTGCAAGAGTCTTGTTCAGAAGAGGGGACATTGCTCTCGCGGGGAAGAGATCGACGAGGTGTGAGTAGTGGCGATGTCCTGGTTCAGCTTCCGTGTAGTCTTTGCGCCACTCTTGAATCTGACCTCGAGACCCGATTTCGGTGGGTCGCAAACCATCTCGGTATGTCTCTGCCTTTAAAAGGACCCTATCCTTGCTGATATCGATGTCAAGGATTTCGGCAGCCTCGATGACGTTGGAGAAGAATTCGCGCAGTAGAGAGTTGTCCATGGTGATGGAAATGTCGAGAGACTCTTTGCTACCAGCCTTTGAACCATCCTTAGGAATAATGAAAACGTTCTCGGGCGAAGTTGAAGGTCCAGAGGTCCATGTACCATCGAGCTTAAAGAGATAGCAGTCGAAGAATGTTGCGATGTCTTTGAATAGCGGCCAAGCCTTTTCTCTCAAAAACGTCCTGTCACCAGTGAACCGATAGTGCTCCATCATATGCTGAGACAGCCAGAGGTTACTCGATGGCCAGATGGAATAAGCCGTTCCACTATCGTGAGGAGCAGAATCCCCCCAGAGGTCAAGATTGTGGTGCGACACATAGCCTGGACAGCCATACATCTTGGAGGCAACTTCTGATCCTTTATCGCGGCTGCGATACATGAGGTCCCAAAGTGGCCTGAGAGTCTCTGGGAGGTCGGTTGTCTCAGCTAGCCAGTAATTCATCTCTGTGTTGATGTTGACGGTGTATTTGCTTCCCCTGTTTCATTGGTTAGCTAATGCCAGATGGCCACATCAAAAGTCCTTGGCTGAGCTAAAGCTTAACCTTATAGGCCGCCTCAATCCATAGTGTAGGATAAGCTTACCAGGGAGGATTGTACATGTCATTCCAAATACCCTGCAAGTTTGCCGGAACTCCCAAGCCAGAACCTCCAGTGTCTCTAGAGGCAGAGACAAGCAGGTGGCGGCCAAAGTTGAAACTCAACGTAATAAAATCAAGGTCATCGTCTGGATTACTTCCGTATGCACTGACTCGCTCATCTGTTGGCAGGTTCGAGGAGCTGTTGTTTAATCCGAGGTCAAGGTCCACACGCTCCATCAAGTTCTGATGGTCTGAGATGGCTTCAGCTTTGAGAGACTCGAACCCACGCTTGACAGCCTTGTCTAGCTTGGTCACAAGACCAGCCTTCCAGTTAGACTCGGAGCTCCACTGGAAGCTTGTTTCTACATCGAGGAAAAGATCAACCGTGGAGGCTTTCGTGATGTTCAAGGCAGACCCGTCTGCCTTTATGGTTCCTGACATGTGAATCAAGGTTAGCTAATATTCGAAAACAAAATTCGTTGTTTGGCGCTTCATAATAGTTCCACTGTACGTACCATCATTTGAAACGATGCGAAGGCCTGCAGTGAAAGGAATGGCGTCTGCTCCCGAGCCTCCAATATCCATCGTGATGCTGTTTTCTCCGTCACTTGCGTCGCTACTAAGGACACCTCTGTCGCGGTCAAGGCTCACGCCGATCGCGAGGGAACCATTCTTGCTTGCTGTGAAACGCGCTGCAATGACGCCAAGAGGAAAGTTGGCCACAACCTCCCGACTAATCTCTTGTCAGCCTTGATGATCTGCTAAAAGGACTGTTGTTGTAACTGAATGGCACTTACGTGTAGGTGACTCCATTGATATCATAGCTGACACCAGTGTTGCCGTTCAGAGTGTCAAGCCATCTCTCGTAGTTCGAGATTTCTTCGGCCTGATGCCCAAAGTCTAATAGCAGGTTTCCGGTCACACTGTACCACCTGTTCTGTGGGGGTATCGCGAACATGTCACTTGCTGCGAACCCCGCAGCTCCCGTGTAGTTATTTTCGGTCAACAACTTGCGAGCCTTGGGAAACCCTTCCATGGAGTCGGGATTGATACGGTCTTGGAAAGGACCGCTCCATACCGAATTTTCGTTGATGATGATTTTTTCCGAGATGGAGCCTTGGATGAGTGCACCAAGTCTGCCGTTGCCGATTGGTAGAGATGACCTGAAATCCTTCCCAGGACTGTTGTACCAAAGGTGCCGTGAGCCTGAGTAATTGCCTTTCTGGGCCTCCACTGAGGTGGCAAGGGCAAGAAGAACATAGAAGAAGAAGATTTGCATTGTAAATTGAGAGTCATGCATGATCAAGTCGTGTTGTGTGGTGGTGAAGAGGAGTCAAGCACTTAAATAGTACCCAGCGGACCCCCTTGTCCCCAAGGAAATGGGGGGTAGAACGTGAATCATTATTACAAGATATATTCATGTGCAATGATCCAGTATGAGGCAAGACTATATAGGACAAGATCAACAGCAGTCCTTGTTCTATGTCAACTAATAGGCTTAATTTACCAGGCCCATGCAGCTAGAATACGTCAAAACTGGAAAATAGCCGACGGCTTTTTTAAATCGGAAATCGAAAAGCTTTAGTCAATTTATCCGTGCCATCGCGGGCCGGCGTGCATAATGATTGAATGTGGAGGTGATCTACAGTAATTCTTGTTGTTGTTGCCCGATAGATGCACTCCCCGTTACCCACTCGTCATGAAATACGAGGAACTAGCCGTCGGAATTGCTGGCTTGGTGGAATTCCCCGAGACCGTACGTCATTCAAATGCCCGAGACGCCTACCTGTTACACACGAAGTAATGGGATCCGAGAGCCCTGTTGCCTTGTAACATATAGGCGTGGATATCGATAGTAGCTTTATGTCAATTGCCATGTTTTTGTCGAGTGTCGGTCTGACATGAAATCGTGCTTGCCATAAACGCCATTGTTTAGTGTGGCTATGACACGGCTCCAGGGATAAGCATCTGCAAGGCGATTTTTTAAGTGTCGAAAGAAGAGGAAAGGCCACTGTAGTCCGAAACGGCCAGACTCCAGGCGATACTAGGGTCCTCTTCTTGATATGCATTGGGCTGCACTGTGGATAGCATCCCAATCCCAGGGTGAACTTGAGTCTTCGCCAGAACCTAAGTTGCCTACAGATTCTAGTACCGAAAGTGAAGTATCTATCCTGATGGATGGTATTGACGGTAGAGATATCTGAGGCGGTGGCAAAATGGTTTGTTTGGACTCGGCAATACCATTAACATCCGAATTTGCCAGTACCTGGTCCTTCTCGGCCGTCTTAGCAGCCCAGCGCCGCATCACTTCGGCAAGTTTGTCTGGCGGTAGAGCTGAGACTATATCTCGCTGCTCCGGCAGCATTGAGTCTAACAGGCCTTTCCTGTTCTGAACCCGTAGATCGTTCAATGCGCCTTGGTGCATGGAGTCCCGAGGTACTTGTCGATCTATCGCTCCTTCATTTTGAAGATACGCAATGAGGACTGGGGGTAACTGAGATTTAACCTTGGCCGTCATCACGAAACCTTTCGATCCTGCTGATGGCACTGGTGCCTCTCTGATAACCTTTCTTCTTGTGTTTACCGCCTGAAAATCGTGACATTTCCTCCGATGTCGTTGCAGAGCCTCGATGTTTGTAAATGGCGGATATAGACACCCCTGCTCCTCGCATAAAATCCTACGGTGTGAGGATTCATGGGTAGCCAGAAGGGACTGAGTCTCGAACCCCTCTACTGAGCGCGGACACGAAGGCAGGCGACAAGTAAATGCGGAGGTTCGAAATTCTTGTCTAAATCTTTCGAGGTCATGCAGGCCGACTCCCGCGCAAACTGGCAACGATAACAACTGTTGTATGGTTCGTTGGTAATTATTCAGTAGTGACTTGAGACTTGTCACTTCAACTAAGTCACTAACCGAGCCTATATTGATATTAGCAAGTATTATCTCAGCCTCCTCAGATGCACGTACACTCTGCTGATGATGGTTCTTCCAGATATTGGCTCCGCTCTTCTTCCAATATTCCTTGAACTACTACACCTAAGGATTTGTCCACAAAATGAACGGCCGCTAGTCGTGGGTCAAGACAAGCCGGCGTCGCAATATCCGCGCTGTGACAGGAATCAGAGCCTGGATTGAATCTGTTACAGAGCTCGCGGCATAAGGTCCAGAACTTGGATCGATCATTTGTCTCGGGATTATTGCAGTTATCAATCACATAATGCACCCAATATTGGCTGGCATAAGTGTGGAAGGCATGAATGCCACGAAGAACCCTGAGTTGCCGCTCATGTTCAGGATAATTCATCGTGAATATTTGCAAACCAGAGACAAGGCACGCGGCAATTGCTTGCCCATGTGACCTGATACTGCTAGACTCATTAATGGTCATTATGCTGTCACTGCTTTCCAGGTAGCTGCAGATATCAGCATCAATCTCCAGATAAGGTCAATCAAAAGACCTACTCTCTCACAGAAACATGGATAAAAACGAATGTTGAGTCGCATCGCTCTTCTATCAATGGACTGCACCTGTCAAACAAATATTGAGGCGCTAGTTCGCCTGTATCCGGGTTTCCGGAGCTGAAAGCCAATGCAGATCGGAACTCAGCCTTTCGAAGTGGTCTCTTGGCGAATGCGATCCACTCCAAAATTAGTTTTATGCGCTCCCGAGACCGCTCATCAAAATGACTAGTTATCTGTGTCAAGATCTTCTCGTAACTATAGTATATGTCAGTCTCTTATCACCAGAACATCAACACTATTCTTACAATTGCTGTAGTGCTCGAGGTAAGGCTTCAGGGGCTGACAAAACCTCCTCCCGCCGCAAGAACATATTGTTTGCCAAGTAATCCAATACGAGTCGGGCCCAAAGAAACATCCCTAAGAAATATCAGTCCATGCTCCAAGAACATACCAGGGCCGGGGTTTACCTTCTGCCCTTTTCGCGATACGACAACTCAGGTCAGAGATGTCGTCAGGAGTCACTCGTAGTTGAGAAAGCTCCAGTTCGATGAGAGAAAGCCTGTGTAATGCATACGCTTCGATAGACTTTTCGAGGTGCTTGTTTTCATTGGAAAGGCACACTGTTTGCGATTGCTTGGTCGTTTTCGTGATTGCAGGAGAAGAGCGACTTGAGATCAGTACTTTGCAGATAGTCGAACCGGATGAAAAAGCGGCAGATACCATCCGCTTCATCAGCTTGGTCACTTTAGACTGCGTTGCTTGATCGCATTCGTCCAGCCCATCTATGACGGTGTGGATGTACCTAGGGCGTGACGGGTCAAGTGATGAGGCACGTACTGAATCTAAAATGAGTGCTTCGATGATTTTGGAGCTGGAGACTTTGCTTTTGCGCAGTAACATATCATACACATAATCGATCAGGTCTTTGTCGGAGCGAATTAGCTGCAGAAGAAGACTCTTCAGTAGCTTGTCATAATCCATAGACTCTTCGCAAGCATATGTGCAGAAGTGTGACATGGCTAATGATTGTTGAGATGCCTGGAGGAATTGGACAATCTGTGTGGCCAGTACACTCTTCCCACTTCCAGGACGCCCGTGAAGTAGGATGAACGTGGAAGAGGCGTGACATCTTAACCAACCCTGTATCTCAGACTGGTTAAGGATCCAGCTGCTTGTCCCGACATTTTCAACTGCCTCCGTAGCAATGGCATCGAAGATTTTGGCGTTTATAGATTCATCTACCTTGAGATAACTGGTGATTGCCAGGTATTGTCTTGTGACCTCTTCGGTTTCTTCCCTAGCCATTCTGTCAATCTGTTCTTGTCTCAGGGTTTCCATCTTTTGCATAAATCTCTTCCTCCACTCTTTTGATTCGGCAATGTTAGTTGCAGCAGCCATCTTGTCAACTAGCTTTTCGTGAGCTTTCAAGTCTTGGATAATACCTTCGAAACGCCGTTGGAACCGCCCCCACGACGTCAGAAATAGTAGTCGCCAGGCTCACGAAGTTAGCTAGTGGTATGATACGCTAGTTGTATAATAGAAAACTCACAACCACGGTGAAGAAATTTATATGCTTCTTTGTGAAATTCAAGAATGTCGGTATAAAACGTTGCGAGAGTCTGCTGTACATCTTTATCGCTATAGAATGCGCGGTTGAGCTTTTGGAACCTTTTTAATGGTTCGGCAATTTGACCATAGACCTTGATAATTTTCTCAAAGGCTTCGACGTAGTCGGAGGAGATCTAACAAGTTATTAATATCTTAGCATATACAACCACAAAGCTTACCTTGAGGACAAGCTTGATTGGGGCCCATATCCACGGCATATATGGAGTTCCGTTGCATAAGACCTCAATGGTTTTCGAGTAGTACTCCAAACCCTTGAAAAGAGGCTCAAGCCTTCTCATATTGCGAAGGGATTGGCGAGCCGCAAGTTCATCTTCGACCAGATGCGCTGCTTTCCGTACATCGTCAAGAGTTGTATCCTGGAGGCTCATGCGATCGCTAGCTGATACTGTCCTTTCTAGATCTTTGAATGCCTTTTCAATAGTGCGTCGGGCATCCAAATTAATCGCAGGAGCAAGCGGCATGTTCGGGTCTAGCGGTTTGATAGAACAGTGAGCGAGGTTCGAACAGATTATTGGGTATATCAAAAAACAAATATCTAACGATTGATATTACTGGAATCGGGAGTACAGGAACCTTGATATTGGCAGATATGTTTTGAGGAATGGCATTCACATTCACAAGCCACCGTCAAGTGAGAACTTTTATGAGGCCGTGCAGGGGCTGTGCCGCCGACTTACCTTGTTCCTTGTATTTTTGGGGTTGAAAATGACAATTACACTCTACGTGGCGTTGATTGATTGGTTTTGGGTGGTGGCCAGGCCAAGGCCGCTCAATAGCCAACATGGCAGTGCCAACTGCATGAGCCCACAAGGCAGACTGGCCAGAGCCCAGCGGCTAATTGATTCGCATAAGGCAGCAATATGCAACAGCCCCGTGGTCACGGTAAAACTTCCAGAATCAATATTGTAGCCTCCGCATTCAACCTTTGGTTTATTGCCATTCTATTTCTCGAGACTCTAGAAATGGCCGATTTCCCACAACAAGGGCAGTCAACATCCAAAAGGCCCTACAGTGAATATTTGACCGATACTATTGCAACACAGCCAAAGCATCCTGCCATCCAGCAGCGGGAGGCTAACCCTTTTAACGGCTATCGTGAGTTCCGGGAGTTCGATAGAAGTTTACCCGCCTTGGACTCTGGAACATGTATTGGGCAGCCACAATTCGTGCCCTATGATTTCAGTAATACCTCTCTTCTGACTTCCTACACTAGCGGCAACCCTCACAACACCTACGGCGGTTATGAATACGATACCCAGCTGCCGTTCGTTGCCCCAGCGGGTTTTGCCACGCCAGCTTGCATCTTTCCAAGCGACCCGATGCCTGGGATCCTACAACAATATCATGTCAACCGCCAGGAAGGTGTCTGGACGAATCAACAAAACTGCCCGGCCCTCATAGAACCCTCCCTTGGTTTCGAGACAACTAGGAATTCGCAGTGTCCTCCCGAACCAGAACTGGTTTGCTTTGGCATGGTTTGTCTCGCAATATAATAATCCTTCCTGCACTAAATCAATGGTAGATCAAAGGCTTATCTGCCCGATGTCGGCCTTCCGTTAACTACTCTCTTTCCGATAGCGTTAAGCTCTTGGATGCCGAGAAATTTATTGGCTCTGAAGACACTTCAATAGAAGGGAAGGTCAGCTATGAATTTACCTACTTGACACATGCTCTATTCATTCAGAGTGAGCTTGTGCTCGAAATTAATTGTTCAACTTTGGATAGCCCTTCCAAGCCAGGACCGCAAATCTCTGGAAAGCGTATTCCAGGCTACTCGGCACAATGTACTTTGGATATTGTTATTTATGGACCTCTAGACCTATCCCAGGATGTCGGCTCCTTCTTCGAAGAATACGACCTCTATCTACAAGATCCGGTAAACTGTAAGCGAAATGTGCGATACCATAACCCCCACAGGTTATCGGTTCATCCGAGTGATGTCAAGTATACATTTGACTTGGGCAATCCAACTGCACCATTGGCCAGCACGATTGATATTAATGATCATTCGGAGCTACTTGATATCATATTTTCTCACCAAGACCTTGCAGAGGCGGCGCAACCGAGATCCATCAGAACACCATTGAAGCCGTAAGTGGCCAAGTAAGCGCTATAACCTCATTAACCTCATGCTCTATAGCCATCAAAAGCAAGCCTTGACATTTCTACTTCAAAGAGAGTGTGGCTGGGCATGGGATGGGTGTCGAACCGATATATGGGAAGTGAGAGATAATGGCCATGAGTCATAGTAAGTTATGCCATTGCCCTCCGATAAGAGCATATTAACAACAGCCCCAAGTTTCTACAACACAGTTTCGGGCGCTGTTCAAGTTGAGCAACCACCTCAGTTCTATGGAGGAATTGTCGCCGACCCAATGGGTCTGGGTAAAACACTCAGCATGATCGCACTAGTAGCATGCGATGTCCGCGCCGAGGACATTGAGCCTTCTTCACTTCCCGGTGTAGATATTGAAGTCTCCTCGGGAAAAACTCTGATTATTGTTCCTGCCCCATGTGAGTTCAAGCCATGCAGCACACAAACTTAATCAATCAGGACTGAATAACCATATAGTGATGGGTTCCTGGGAAGAACAGCTTCAGAGGTATGTCACGAGCTAAGCTGGGCGATGATTGAGAAATGCAAAGAGTTTAACACGACTACAGACATTGCTTTCCAAATAGCCTACCATGGCGTTGCCACCATAACCAGTCTCGCTTACGAGTGGCTTCAGACCTAGATCAAATAGCAATCGTCTTAACAACATACCACACAGTAATGACAGAATGGAAGAAGGGCAAAGAGACAGACCAATCCATCATCTTCAAAACAAAATGGAAACGGGTCATTCTCGATGAAGGTATGTCCAACTTTTGCACCCATCTTGCAGGAAAATAGCTGACCCAGAACCAGCTCACTACATTCGAAACACCAACTCGCAACTCTCTCGCGCCATATGCAGTCTTGATTCTGTGTCCAGGTGGGCTGTCACAGGAACGCCCATACAAAACAGGCTATCTGATCTCACGGCTCTATTCAAATTCTTACGCGTCCATCCATATTCGGAGAAGACACATTTTGACGCTGACATCTCAAGTCTGTGGAAGTCCGGCAACGGTGAGAAAGCAGTCCAGCGGTTAAAAAGGATTACCAGTTGTCTCCTGCTCCGTCGCCCAAAAACTGTAATTCAATTACCTCCTATTCATAATCTACAGCTCCAAGTAGAATTTACAACAGCTGAGCGACAACTGTATGAGGATGTCAGATTACAAGTACTTTCCCAGCTCAACGACTCAGTCCCCGCATCTTTCAAGTCTCTGCAGCCAAATTTCTTCATCAACATTCTACAAAAGATTGAGGCTATGCGCATGATATGCAACCTTGGTCTTCATTATCATTTGCGACACGAGAAGCCATCCTTCGAGGAATCAGCTGATGATTGGCAATCAGAAGCACAAAAGGCGTTCAACCTAAGACGCGAAGAAGGCGTTATTCAGTGTCAATTATGCGGTCTCGGCCTCGACGAAATGGAAAGCCTCGTCGACGAGGGAGTGCAAGTAGGGAAGCCCTGGTTCTCTCGTTGTCTTGCATTCCTATGTCCAGTCTGTTCTCAAAGTGAGACTAACCGAGAGAGCTTCTGTCCTCATAAACCAACATGCTGTATCGCAAAGGTCACAACAGACACCCCGTTCTCAGATTTGTCGGTGGGCATACCAGCTTATCCTCACGAAATACCCTCCAAGGTGGCAATGTTGCTGTGCGATCTTAAAAGGCAGTCTCCACAAACTAAATGGTACGTCATTCTTGACCTCTACAATGACCGAGTATGACTGAACCTTTTCCAGCGTCGTTTTCTCTTCTTGGAGGACTACACTCAATGTCATCCAGGCCAGTCTTGATCATGAGCATATTCCATGTCTGAGATTCGACGGCACCATTATGCAGAAGGAAAGGCACAGCGTTATTGAGAGGTTTCGCAATGACCCTCATATTAGGGTTCTACTTTTAACCTTAACCTGTGGTGCAGTTGGGTTAGCCATTCATGCATCTCTCTCCTAAAGTTGATACACTGACGCGCTCCTGTCAACAGGCTTACATTGACGGAAGCTTCCCGAGCTTATTTAATGGAGCCAAGCTGGTATGTTAGTAGCCTTTTGCGCTGATTTGATGACTCACTACGGAATAGGAATCCGACACTGGAAGACCAGGCGCTGGCACGAGTTCACCGGATTGGACAAACCCAAGAAGTGACTACATTGAGGATGTTTGTGCAGAACTCCTTTGAAGAGGTGAGATTGTAGAAACCACCGACAATACAACGCCAAACTAAGAGCGTAACCAGAGAATTATAGAGGCACAAGCCTCCAAACGAGACCTAGCGCGAATCCTTCTTACTCCATCCAATGGCGATGAAAACGAAAAAGAATCTGGTTTGAATCGATTGGAGGTATGTTGCCTTCAACCTGGATATTGAAGTACTACTAATCTTGATCAAGTTCCTGCGCCGCTTAGTTTAAGATATGCGTTTCAGATGAGATGTAGAATAAAGGATTCTCAGTGTACAACTAGACAGGATAAGGAACTCAGCAGAGACAGGATGACTTACAATATGTGCTTGAGAACTTGTAATCAGATCTTGTAGAATTTATTAAGTTTAGTCCGAGCGAATGCAAGCTTCCCTGCATTCATGCAATAAGCACGTTTTCAAGATTGTACTAAAGAATGCTCAGAGGCGTTGAATGGCGTTCGACGGCTCTGAATGTCAATGTCTCATCTTTTGGCGCATTTTGCTAGCAGCGGGAGCTCCCGTCACCAAGGGCCAGACGATCACGACTAGTTATGACCCAGAATGGCATTGAGGAGCCTTGCTACGTTAGTCCTGCTGGACTTCGGGGAGATCCTCCGGTATACGCACGCAGATTAGTTAGTTATCTCGGTGACTTTGCAAATCAACATCGTACCACTTTTTCAATGTGTTGGTTGTTATGAAGTGCTGTCCCTGACCGTTGTCAGAACGGGAAATGTGGGCATCCACTAAGTACATGACGCTTATCTCGACCAGCTTATGTTTTGTCTCCATACCGTTAGCAGGCGGGTACCTCAAGTTTTCCGCGTCAGAGGAAAAAAGCAGGGGTCAGCTTCTTTGTTGGCTCTAATCTTGTAGCGTCTCGATAGTGCCGAATTAGTTTGAGTAAAAACACCAAGACAGGTCTAGCCATTCAATAGTCTTTCAGCTGCCCCTGACTAGAGGCAGCCGAGGACATTTAAAAAAGAAAAGCTCGGTTACAATATGCGTGATAAAGCCGCCGAGTAGTGCGGTCTGCTTTCATGTATTTATCTCTTTGTTTTCCTCGATTGTAAACTCTAGACCTTTGGCATTGTTTTGTCTTACTTTAGGCCTGGGATACATACACTCTTTTTATCAATTATCAACACCAGTCGTTACACTCGAAATGTTGCGCAACACTCTCGTTCTTGCTGCATTCGCAGTGTCTGCCATTGCTGGACCTTGCAAACCCACAGGTTCTTCCACCGAGCTTCTGTCGACCACGATCGGGTCGACCGAGACTTCCATCACCGACGCAACATCCTCTGCAGCCATCGCTGAGACCACAGATGTAGTCTCTTCCATCGCCAGCTCGGATGCAACCACCACAACCCCAGGCTCCGTGTCAACAACAGCTGCGCCGGATACCTGTGCAGAAAGTCTTGGCGACATGGGTGGCGAGCCTGAGTTTACAGACAAAATTGCAGACTGCCAGGAATTCAACATAGTCACAGTCAGCTCGTACGAAGTGTAGGTGAAATTCACACCAATTAGTAGAAAGCCATCTGACAATCCTCCAGGATCCAGACAGCGTATAAGCGTGGGGATATTATCAGCTTCCCCGCAAATGCGATTCTCCGTCGTGCCGATGGCGAGACGGCAACGACTATCCTGCCTACAGGTGTCCCTGATTATGCTACATACTGCGATAGTCCATCAGCATACTACGAGGCTTGCTCTCAGTTTGGCGTCACTGCGTTCACGACTACAATTCCGGAGCCTACTAGCACTAAAACGATTTATACTTAAAGTACCTTGGGCCATGGGTGAGAGTTATAAGTCTTAGCTTTAGGTTATTTAATAGTTAATTTTCTTTTATATAATAACCCTTGAATATATGTATATAAATATAAATATGTTACCTCTGTACTGTTGAATAAAAGTTATATCTCGGCATCAGCAACTGTGCAAAGCCAGTCCCAGCGACTATCCACAATACCCCTCACGCCAAGCCAGCTTCTCTCGACCAACAGCATGTTTTCTCTCTTCTCACCGTCTCTTGCCCTCAAACCAAGTTTAGCCTATATCAGTCCTTCGGACTGCCTCCTCGCTAACTTTATTTCGACGGCTGTATGCCAGCCATTTGCATCCCGGGTTTAACCCGCCCGACTAACGTGGCATCTGTCGCGGTCTCGACTCTATGCCAAGCGCCTCTTTTGCATCAGAGGGTAAGCGACAAGACTCAAAACGGAACTCTTTCTCAGCAGTCAAGGGTCAACCAACAAGAAAAGCTCATCACCTGCCATTTATGGGTAGAGATACCTCGAGCCTTTTTATTCTTGGAATAAACGCTTGGTCACAAGACTCGCATTCTCCATCGCTTATTACCCTCTACTTTCTTTTTCAAAGAAAACAAATCCTTTACTCTATTTCTCTTCAAGTGTCATTAACAGCTCGACTTGACTAACTCTGCGCCAAATTCACTTACGGCCTATCCTTTTCTCGACATCTAGGTACTTGTTAGTGCCCATCTCGCAATACACAATGCGTTACGCCCCCCTACTCTCCACTCTTAGCTGCGCCTTGTTCCATACCAGCCACGCATTCGAATTTACTGGCCCTGACTCTTCAGAGAAACTTAATCTCACTCAGCCTATAACAATCACGTGGAACGCAAACAGTGGATCATTCATCGAACCAGAGGCTCGCGCACTTGATCTCTGGTTCTATGTCATTACCAGCGACGACAGCAGCCGGCTTGGCTGGGAACTTGATAAGAATCTTTCGCTCTCGGCGGGCTCCTACAAATGGAATCCTGACGGGGTCGTCGAAAGCATCAACAAGACGGGCGCCCCAATCTCACCAGACGCGGTGCACGCCTTTGAGGCGAGGTTCATGAACAATTCTGGGGGTTGGTTATCAGCACTCGAGAGCGACAAGTACGCCGTTGAGGGCTCTGGCCTTATCCGAAATAGTGCTGGAAAGGGTGCACAAGTCGGCTTTTATACAGCTGCTGTAGCTTTTACTATCGCAACCTTGGTGCTCCTGTGATAAGAACTTGACGGAGGACGGGAGCTAGTCAAGCCACAGAGCATGATTGAAGCGGTTGTATCCTTGGACATGATTATGCGGGGTTGGGTTCGGGCTGCGAGAGAGGACAATCACGAGACTATTTTCGGGGATGAGAAGCATTAGAGGATCGGTGTTTGTTAATCAATTGCTTGTATGTCATGAAGATTTGATAAACC
Organism: Fusarium brevicatenulatum; assembly: GCA_013363135.1. Taxonomy (NCBI): domain Eukaryota; kingdom Fungi; phylum Ascomycota; class Sordariomycetes; order Hypocreales; family Nectriaceae; genus Fusarium; species Fusarium brevicatenulatum. The sequence goes on along the minus strand of JABEEJ010000117.1, from coordinate 58,266 downwards.
TAAACTATTAGTCAACAGTCGCCAGTAACGACACTTCCAACCCAGCCTGAATCAATCCCACTCCAGCTAGAACTAAGAGAGGAACCTCTCTGGTAGTTCGATCGGGATCATTGACAGCTTCGCAATATGCAACATTGCTTACTTCAGCCAGTATATTGCCGACCTCCAGGAGAATAGCTGCCGTCCGGTCGGAACTAGCAGCATCGTGACTCAGCTCGTAGAGATGGCCCGCCGTGACGAACAGCCCCCAGTTCCCAATAACCATGCTAACCAAGGCCGCCATCCCGCGCTTATCCAGAGTAGGAAAGCCTCTATTGGTGCAGTTTTTCATTTTCTTCTTGAGAACAACACCGGCCACAACCTTCACAGCAATATTCCTGTAATGCAAGCCCTTGAGAACGTCGTTTGATATAGGATCTTGGGACACAGCCATTCCAGCAACAACGTGACAAGCGATGTGCAAATATTTTAGGACTGACATAGGCCCACTAAAGGCGTTCTCTTTGCTGTCCGAAGAGCCATCAGCCTCAAGAGGGATGATGAACACATTCAAGAGATCAATGTCGGTCCCAATGGTGTGCAAGCAGCGGTATATGCTCTTCTTTGTCGAATCGCTGATTTCTTTCGGCGCTGACCAGATGTATGAAGTAGCACGTGAGTAATAGGACAGTTCGTCCTGTGGAGGTGGTTGACCCAGAACGGTTTGGAGTGTATGCCAGGTATCGGAGTTGATGAGGGCATTTACATCGTCGTTGTCAGGAAACGGGGCACTGTTGTTGGCGATTTTATATATGACGGTATAAGCAACGGCCACAATCCAGCAGAAGAGGTCGAGTAGAGAAGGCTCGCTTATACCCAGATCGCTGAGGATGTCGGAGACGATTGGGATATGAAACTTTGCGTCAAGAAGCTGCATGGCGGAACTGGCGACCTTTGTCAGAAGATCCAGAATAGCATCCCCAACGTTGCCAAGGGTAGAGATCAAGACATCGGCGAGAATTGCAAGAAGTTGTTTAAGAGACTCTTGCAGAGGTTGCGAATGGACGTTGTGGGCAAGGGCCTTCAGGTCGCTGTATGCTGCTGTTATAGTCTTGTTTTCATTCTCCAGACAAGTCAAGACGTTATTGACAAGCTCTTCTACCGCACTATCATCTATGTCGGTATCAACGAGAGTCAGGGAAGAAGCGTTGTTCTTGTAGTGGTTAGAGAGCATTTGTGAGCCAGATGTCTGACCTGCTGATGGACTCTGACAGTTTGCTGACAATGGCTGGATTGTAGTCTGGCCAATCGTGGCCGTCCAGCTTGTGTCACCAGCCCATTTGTTGATCATGGTTACGACAGCATCCAAACTCTCATTGAAGAACAGCTTTGCGGATGCCATCAGATCGATCTGCCCCTGCATAAACAGCTTGGCGATGTTGTAGATAACGTTTTTGGTGCGCTTGATATCCTCCCAATCCAAGAGAAACTCAAGGAAGCGGATCACATCCTGGATCACTGTCTTGATGGCATTGAATACCCATTCGACTGCACCGACAACTGCATCAACTGTACTGAGTACTGCATGGTAGACCTTGCCTGCGATGTTGGTCACGAAATGCCACACATCGCTTGTTGCCTCCTTGACGATGTGAACGACAGCTTCCCCTACTGATTTGAGGGCGTGGAAAATATCGCCAACATCAGCCTCGATCGCATGGCCAATATCTTCGAAGGTGTCGCAAATTGACCCAAAAAGACCTGAGCTGGGATGGTGCTCTGGGATTGGCTTGGGAGGGACTGGCTTGGGGGCGACCTTCAGAGGTGCATTTGGGTTTTTAATGGCTCCATAGACAGTGTTGAGATTGCCCAAGGTAGTTGCAGCACTTTGTATGTCGTTGGATGAAGTGGATGGATCGATGAGAGGGGCTGTAGCTGAGGGGCCAGATGTGCCTCCTGCGACGACATTCTTGGGGATTGTGGCTGCTCCCAAGGTAGTGGGTGTGTTGAGCGAGGTGATCTTTTGGAAATGCTTGTGTGATGGATCTATAACCGTTGCATGGCCGCCACAGGTAACAGTGATGGATGTTCCGTTTAGGGTGTTGTGCGTGTTCTCAACTACTGTCAAAGTACCAGTCTTGTCTGAGGAGACAGTGATAGGAGTTGAACTCAGGACGTGGTACAAGCCATTGATGTAGACTGGAGTTCTACAAGGTGCCGTGACAGAGACAGAGACATCACCTGCGGGCATCTTCTTGTCGTCTGCCAGTTGAATGGTGGTAGTGTACGAGTTGAATGCGATAGCCTTGGTCTTCGGTGGTGCCTCAATAACAAGAGACTCTTGTCGCCAAAGCTTGGCAGTTGTCTCTGTAGCCTGCACCAATCGCCAAAGGGACGTTCCCCCAGAAGCAAAGATGGTGTTGCTGTAGCCTGTGCGATTGACAAAGGCCGACATGTTCTCTATACCGTTCATCAACGGGAGAGGTGTGCTCCATGATTCCGCGACACCAAGCTGAGTGTTAGGACAAGAGCTGTAGTAAATCTGATCACTGTGATTCTTGCCCCAAATAGTCGTAACACCGCCGTGTGTCATGGCCGAAAGCTTAGTCGTGCCCTGGAATATGCTGTTGCTGAAGATTGTCGTAGCAACTGATTGGCCTGCCTGGCTGTTTGCAGGGAACCAGAACAGAGTCTGGCCCCCAATGGCATACAAGTCTGTCGAGTTATTATATGCTCTTGCCGTTGCTATCGCCGACGCAGTGACGTTTCCTGGGAGGCTGAGAGTGCGAGACGCAGGCGGGCCGGAACCGAAGGCGTTGCTAATGGGGACATAGACAAGTTGGCCTGAAGTTCCAGACACTCCGCAAGTAAAGACTCCGTCAACAAGTTCGTTCTGGAACCTGCCAACGCAACTTTGGTAGTTGCCGTCTTGGATATCTACCGGGACATCATGCGAGGTCCAATGTTTGTCAGTCGCTAGTGGGTTGACGTAAAATCGAGAGATCTGCTTGATTTTGTCGGAGGTTGAGCGGTCGATGTCAACAATAATGTGTTGCTTGTGAGTGGCATCTGACTCGGCGAACATGACACCCGCTATGGCTATCGCAGAACCAGATGTTGATGCAGCATCAAATGGAATCGTTTTCCAGGACAGAGTTGGTGCGGGAGCCCATGCAGCTGTTGAGTTGTGGTTGTACAGAGACAAGAGCAGGTGATCTCTACCTTCAGAAGTAACAACCAGAGCTAGACTGATAGTCCCGTCTACGGCACTTTGGTTGGCGTCAAAGGTTTTGACAACTGCGCTCTTGTCGCTGGCAAAGGCGGAACTGAGGGCGCTGGAAGAGAGGTCTACTATTCGCCATCCTGTTGAGCTGGCCCCGCTCTGCTCGACAATAGCTTGGAACACGTTCGCAGAGCTTAAGCTGAAGAGAATAGAGTGGCCATCCTGTGTCTGCAAGGCCTCGAACTTGCCAGTAGGGTTGACAATCTCGCCGGGGACGTAATTCTGCATCATCTCCGTTGTAAATGTGAGGGAAGCTGGAGTTGTCGAAGTTGAGGCGGGTACAGCGGCTGTAACAGACTGGGCATCATCCTCTGCTTTCGCCGCTGAGATCTGTAGAATGGATTAGCATGGATACTCTCGGATCAGGGTCGTCTAGACATACCCTCAGCATTGTTGGAGAAGTGATGGCTTCGTCGGGGTCCACATAGGTCAAGCTGCAGAGGAGGTCGCCACTCGGTGCTGCTCTGACATTCTTGTAGGTAAAGACCTTTCCGCCAGGAAAGATAAAGTTCTGCAAAGCAGCGGCATTGATGGTGGTGAAGTCGATGGGCGCTGGTGCTGTGAAGGCGCTTCTGATCTTGTCCAATAGCTCTTTGGTCTGAAGCAAAGGGTCATTGTTCCTGAATTCGTTATAAGAATGGTCTGGAGAGCTTCCGATATGGATAATCTGAAGACAACCTGTCTGCCCAACTGATAACTCATAGTTATCGACAGAAATTGCCCAGAATGCATTACATTCCTCATGGAAAGAGACCCTTATCGCGCCAAGTGGAACACCAGAGCACTTAAACATGACTTTGACAGCAAGTTCTTGACCAATCTTCAGAGTGTTGCCAACCCGTGAGACTGTGCATTGATAGTAAGGGATGACGTCCAAACGACAACTATCTGAGCCTAATACGGATCCACGTGTTGAGCTTGTGTCTGCATCGTCAGCAGAAGTGTAGTTAATAACGCATATTTGGTCGCCCACGCTGGGAAGAAGAGACTCGGGCGTCTGGTTGTTAATGGTGGTCAAGGACCAATCTGCCCAAAGTTTCCCGTTTTTTAACGAGCGATGTCCCACGACAGTGTCCGTGGTGATGCAATATTTCTTGACATGAGGAAGAATAGCATCAAGTAAATACTGAGTAAAGACCTCTCTCTTGATGGCGACAACACCGCTTTCGGAATTGATGCTTGTTGGTTCGACCCAATTCCAAGAGAAAGGCTTAGACTGCGGTAGCTTTATGCCACTTGCCATGCAGCGGTAGTCGAGAGTGGTTGCAGCAAGCTGTTCCTTGGTAGGATTCTTGACGGCATCTCCGTTGCGGTCCTTGACGCGGTTGATTTGAAGATCGAAGGACTTCAAACGAAGCTTCGAGGCGTCTGATGATGTTTGAGGAACGGCGACGACGGAAATTGGGGGACAGTGGCAGTTCTTGGTGAAAGCCGCCCAGATGTTCCCAAGTTGGCCAGAGACAACAAGGTGAGCTCGACTGCCTGGCTTCATGCCTTCAATGACAGGGACATTCTGAACCGTCGCATTATCCATATCCAGCAACAGCTGTTGCAGACTGAAGGACGTGCTAGAAATGTTCTGAAGCCTTTTGAGGAGTCGTTGCTTCTTGGCTGGGTTTTTGGCGAAGTGCGGTGAACCATTCAACTGATTGTCGAGACTGGCATGAACAAGGCTGACCCATGTTTTGAGAGTCCATGGACGGCCCGATGGCTGCCTCCAGACATTCCATTTACCATTGGGACTGGCTGAGGTACCCAGCTCGTTCTCAACGATATGAAAGTCGGAGCAGAGAATATTGAACGTGGCAAAGTTGGCAACATCCCCAAGCTCTAGAATGGGAGGGAGATTCTTGGGTTCTACACCTGGAGGAAGCCCCATGCGGATCTTGACACCAACGGCGAATCCCACCTTGGTTAGCGCCTGGACCCGAGGGTCAGTATGCGGGGTATCCCGTGGGACCTTGAAGGGATCAACCCCGCCTGTTTTGGCAACAAGGTCATCCAGGGTGACTGGGACCAATGCATTTGGGTTCGAGGGATTCTGTACCAAATTAGCAGCAGGCTTCACAGCCATAAGCATGTCCTTCGAGCATGTTTGCGGGAAAGATTGAGCAACATACCGAGAGAAAGCAAAAGTAGTTACAAGGCAAAATATTATTGTGCAGGTACATGCACAGATCCGAATTTATACTCGCTTGGGTAGTTGAGATGACAAAGTCGTAGCCATACTTCGGGTTGGATAGATTACTACCAGGTCCCTGGTAAATCTCGGATCCATCGACGATCCCCATGGTGTAGGCAGGAGTAAATAATCCCGATAGATAAGATGACGTATAATAATTGGAGTTTGTCTGTTGGAGGTACGATGGAATGATACAATTAGTGGAAAGCCAAGAGATTTTATTAAGAGCTACAGAGACCCTGGATAAAGCGCAGGTAGCCAGCGATAACTCTATTCCTATGGAAAGTCAATAGTGAGTCAAGCTGAAAGCTGAAAGTCTTATCATCAGACCACATTCTGAGACAAATATACGCCACGAGTCTAGATTTGCCTAGCTTTACCTACAAAGCTCAGTGTCAGAAGGCATGTTGTCGTTATGGCTACGAGCTAAGTGCTGTTATTGAAATCTATGGCGCTGACTATCGATATGCTGGAGACAAAACTGGCGAATTATACTGAACTACGCTTGCTACTTTGGGGTAATGTCGCTTATCTTTTTATTCTACTGGTAGGATTTTTGGCCACCATTCCACTTGGGTCTGGTGGATTTTTATGCCGTTTTGAAAAGAGTCTGGACTTCTATTTTGCAAAAGTGGATGAATATAATTCTCTAATGTATCTTCACGTGTGAGATTGAGCGTGGCATTCTTACCAACGCCGATAATATCAGACCAGCTGCCTCCTGGACCAGACATTATAGAGGCAGTGCTGGGTATTATTACAGCTTTCCAAGTCTGGTGTAATTCTGTAACCTGGACCGCAAGCCTCGTCGTGTTTACAAGCAAGATAATAAAACTGTATATAATTACAGTAGGCTTATTAGAAGGGGTATAAAATAAGTATTATATTATAAACTTGTATAGTTTAACTGTTTGCTATTAATGTTAATACGTAAACTAGATAGATTTACAGATATCAATTACTATAAAAGAAAAGGAAAGACAATTATTAATCTGCTTGCTCTTACTATCTATAGTAATATCGCAATGAGACTGAAATAATAATAAAATTTATTTTCACAGCTGTATGCCATTTACCATGTCTCATTCTATGCTTTGCTTGAGTATCGGGTAGGCCCATTAAAGTTTGACAGCCAGAGTCCGGGCGGCGTTAAGACGGAATGTCTGGGAAACAAAATCTGTCATCAATGCTGACTCAGTTTCATTGGTCCAGGTTCGCATTGTGGATTTGCAAGCAGCCGCCGCAGCCACAGTGGCTAGTGTCAGCGCAAAATACTGACAAATGGCGTCTTACTCAGCTGGGAAAAGTCTCAAGAACCTTCTGGATGATTCGAGCAAGATCATGGCAATTCGAGATGGTGAGTAACAGCTTGCGCAAGAACGCCCTGCCTAATTGTCAATTACAGAATATTGATGTATAAATAAATCACTTCCGACGACTTTGAAAATTTTTTGATCATCAGAATTCAATCTCTTCACTACTCATTCAATACAAACAAAGCCTAGAAACACAAACCGCCTTAGCTCAACCAATCAAAAGCCCGAACCATCATATCAATCATCCTTCACAACTCACAACCAAAACACACCAACACAATGGCATTCTTCCTTCCCCAGACTTTCTACCACATCCAGGCTCCCCAGAACCCACTCTACCATCTCCTCCGGGAGCTTGACCAGTCGGTTCAGCAGCCCCAGCGAAAGCGCCAATGCCAGCCTCAACAAAAGAGCCGAGCTCAGGCTTCCTGCCCTGCCTATCGGGTGAACTCCAGCCCTTGGGAGCCCCGCTTTGAGGCCCACGAGACTGAAGACTCCTTCTTTCTCTACGGGGAGCTCCCTGGTATGAACAAGGAGCACGTCACTGTCGAGTTCCCCGAGCCTCGCAAGCTTGTCGTTAGCGGCAAGGTCGAGCGATTCACAGAGGAGCCCAAGACAGTCGAAACAGCCACAACAACCACTGAGGAGGCTGCTTCCGCCCCAGCCACCGAGTCAGACAATGAAGATACCCGAAGCAGAAGCTCTTACCAGGCCACTGTCGAGGATGATGTCGATGACGACGAGTTTGAGGTCTTGAGTCACACATCAGAGAAGTCAAAGACAGTCAGCCAACCAGAGCCTGAGACTCTCAGCGAGAAAGCACAGGAGAAGCAGCCCGAACAGCCCGGACAGCCAAAACGCTCTGGCTATAGCAAGGAGTTCTCCCGCTACTTCACTTTCCCCACGTATATCAACCACGACGCGGTCACTGCCGATCTCAAGGATGGTCTTCTGACCATAGTCATCCCTAAGGCTACTCCCAAGTCTCAGCGCATTGTCATCAACTAGAGAGTCGGATATGGGTACATGGGCTACACGGGATGGTTCGGATATAGATATATTAAGGATTTCTCATTTGTTCTGGGTTACTAGCTAATTAATTCACCTGTTCACTTACCACTGATTGCGTGCTTGAATCTCAACTAAGTGAATGGGTTACGAGACCACTGCGACACGACTATGTTAATCCAACAGTAGTCACAGTATAGCCAAACCCAGAATTCTACCGAAGATAATTATTAATTGCTACTACTTCTAAGCATTTATATCAAGAGCAAGCTTAGGGGACTAGAGGGCTCTAGAGATCGATCTTGAGAGACAATGACCTTACGCTATCGTCAAAGGGTACCTGTAAACAGAAATGAGCCCCAATCTTTTAGATTCCGATATAGTTAGTGATTAAAATGTTCAGTTTCAAAAGTTTCAAATTGGTCAATGGTCAGGGACCACTGAGCAAGGCAATAACGCAGAGTAGATCCCCCAGAGCCATGCCACATCGTGTTGAAGCGACCATTTGAAGAAGAGCGATGATCTGGATATGTACTAAGCCTGAAGAATGCTGTGAAGCTCGGCATAGCTGGGACAGACAGAGTAAGGCGAAGAGTGACAACGGGGTAGTGAGATTTAGAGAGAACTACAGTATATTACGTATTAAAACTAAAACATCCAAACAGTACATTCATCAACAACCGTTAAAGTATCGTCCTGCTCATTGACTTGAAAAAAACAAGGCTGTAGGATAAATCTCGCATTCCTGGTTGACTTTGGACCCCGCTGTGACACTTGCATTATCTTGTGATCAAAAGGCACATTGGACCTACCAGATGGCGGCCAACCAATGTAATAATCAGCCGTTTGGCCCGTCAGGCTGAAGTCAAATCTGACAGCCTTCGTGACCAGGGCCCGCAAGTCCCGCCGATATGTGTCGGACTTGTACATGACACCGACAGAGCGACAGGCAAAGAATAGATCTTCTAGCTCTTGGACTACGGGATGAACCCGTTGGTAATGATGTTCGGACGCCCGAAGTACTTCGATCAGATTGGCTGTAAGAGCGCCCCACTGATGGAAGAGGGGAGAAAACTGCTCGGAATTCTTCTGCTTTTGGCCTTGCTGCAGTTCGTTCACTAATGACTTGTTAGTTCTGTCTTGATGTCAAATACTAAAACTTGTTGTGCTCACCTAATATTCTCAGACTCCTTTGATATGGACCAGCCCAGATCATGGGGCTATTGTCCCTAAGGCCCCCAAACACCGCCCTGCAGAGGCCTTGCCAAACAGCCGCCTCTACCATAGCAAGACCTGACCGTCTACCTCCCAAGGCTTGTTGATAGGTCGGGGTAATCTTTCGAAGGAAGTCCCCGTTCTCTTTCCCCCAAGCCTCAAGCTTGCTAGTGCTCACTCTGTTAAAGTGGTTTTCCACAAAGTTCCTCACGTCATAGGCTAGGTTCCGCCACTCGTTACGGAGTTCGGTGTCTGGCTGACTGAGAGGCATACCGGGAGTAAGGTGGGCATTCTTGCTTGCAGCTTCGCTGGTGCGGTTCCTCCAGTAGGCAAGGTCTTTCTGGCGCTGTTGACGCTCGACTTCCAATTGCTGCGAAAGAGACTCATTTTTGGCAACGAGGTCGTTGATAACCTCCAGTTGCTCATTGAGAGTCATCTCCAAATCCTTTTGTCCATAGGAGATGTTCTCATCACGAGATACTGCCATGACATGAGTTTGGTGAGCTGGTGGAATAAGCGGGAGTTCCTTGGATTGGCCGGGCTGAAGATCATTTGGTGTACAAACTCCATTGACATCAGGATCTTCAATTGGTAGTCCAGATGAGGGACTTTGAACACTTGGTGAAACATGGAAGCTGCCTTGGGGGTCTTGACCATTGACGACGAATGCATGTGAAGTGCCATTTGGTTGAGCGGCAAGTTGGCTTGGTTCACTAACTGGAGATCTGGGGCTTTGTGCTCTATTTGGTACGTTTAGTTCGACTGACTTCTGAATTGAGTTGAAAGATCCCCTCCCAGGACTCTCAGGGTTCTTGACTCCATTATTCGCAGATGGTTGTTGAGTCAACGACGAGAACTTGTTTTTTAAACGCTGCATTACACCGTGAGTAGGTGATCTTTTACCAAGATCATCGATGGTTTCTTCCGCTTCCGGCATGTCCATGGAGCGACGCCTGGAGTGATTTGAATGTCTTGAAGATTTAGAGGTGCTCCGATGAGGCTTTTCTGATCCCGGACTATAGGAGGGCTCACTAGGACGGCCTGCCTTGGTGATGGGAGGGTGGTTGGCAGGTTCTCGTTCAGCGTAATGGGGACGCTTCATAGTCAATCAGGGCAAGAATTGTCTTTTGGATGTTGAGGCAGATTCTTGGTGCTACTTTTGAGTTGCACTCCGGGAAAGGGAGAGAAGCTCTTTGGGGGGTTGAGAGTGAGGAGAAAGTACACGCAGTTCCTCGAGTTAGAAGAGCAAGGCAGCGCTGCCGGTTACATTGCCACAATTACTGTGTTGATTGGGGCTCTGCGCCCACACAATGCATTGTTCTCACCTCGTCTGGCTTTTGCGAGCTGTGTATGCGCGCTGGTTCGCATTTGCACCGCCCTTCAAGACGGCCAAGACATGCATATACGAGCTGCTCATTTCTGCTTAGCCGAGAATCAATTTTTGGCCAGACCGGGGGCTGACTCACAGCCTGATTTGTCGTTCTGCAGAAGCGTTGGTTTCACAGCCTGATTCTATACAATGTACCTACTATCCTAATATTGTAAGGATTGCATGCACCAGCTTTAGCACAGGATTATTATTTTCCTTACTTTAAAGTTATTAATACCATTAACCTACGTAATCAGCCGTGTCACCCGAAACTCGGAATTGGTCTCTATAATAATTGTACCTGATAAGCGCTCTGCGGCTTAGCTGAAAACATGGGTATTCTCTATAGGTGTTCGTGGTAGCCCCCACGCGCCCGCCACTCAGCCGCCACCGTCCAATATTCTCACCTTGGCATGCACGGAACTGTCACTGCTGCTGACCTCCAGGTTGATACCCCTCAACTCAACTGACAGTTCATGCCCAAGGCTTTGAAAAAGGAGACACGACATTGAAATTGTAAAAAGAAAGAAGAAGAAAAGTATCTATACCACGACAAGGCTTCTGGGCGTAACCCCCTGCCTGACTGCCTAACACTACATGAACAGTCCGACTACAAACAATGTAATGTTGAGCGCCACCCCAATCGCTACCGGAGCCTTCCCACCATGTTCTCTCAGAGCCTGTTTCATTCGCTGACGCATTGGAGCACCAGGTCGAACGCTCATGCGACCCACCGAACTGCTTATAGCATCCAGAACCTCCTCAGTTGACTTTATCTCACTCTTCAGCCGCTTGAGCTCCACTTTGTTAGCCGGCTTCAATTTTTGTTCCTGGCCCAGTTGATCCCGTAGGTTGCACAGCTTGAGCTGGTAGGCATCATGGTCTTCTCTCAGCTGTTCAACAAGGGTCATGCCCGTGGCGGTTTCCAAAATTGAGCGGTCCTCGTCCACGATTTCTTTCTGGATGTCGAGGACCACGCTCTGCTGATCTGCTAGCTGATGAATAAGAGGATAGGCGGATCTTGGCGTGCCGTTGAACTGGGCGACGATGGACCCGTTGTCTATCATCGAGCTCCAGAAGCTGGTTACAAGTTCTTGCTCGCGCTGTACAGCACGCCGGTGGTCCTCTGGGCGGAGGATATTCCACATCGTAGTAACAAGAATGACATTAGTCATGGCATTATCTCCGACGAGCTTTCTGAGGATTTGGATGTGCTGTTGCGAGGCATCGGTAACTCTGTTGTCCGTGATTTTGTGTAGGTATAAAATACCCCGGAGAGGCAGGCCAGACAGATGCTGGGCAGCAAGGTAGTCCGTAATCTCGCCAACGATCTCTGCTTGCGAGCGAAATGTATCCCCAAACCCCGGCGTGTCAACCACAGTTATACTGCGCTTCTCATCCTCATCAAGGATGATGTGAACAGCCTGGCACTTCTGTGTTCCTGTAAATGCAGTCAGTTTTGATACCAGGGACAGTGAAGCGAAGTGAGGGGTAATGTGTACCTGAGTACAGGGAGTGGCCTTCAGCAACAGATTCTCTTTTGAGCTGGTTCAAGAAATAGCTTTTTCCAGCCCCGGTGACTCCCATGACTAGAATAACGCCATCGCTTTTGTTGTCCATAGTTGGGTTAGCCATCTGTAGATCTTGATGGTTATCGTCAATTATTTTTTGTGCAAGGCTGGCACAAGACGATTTAAGGTAAGCATGCCTTTATTTGAGCGCTGAACGAAATCAGGCTGTGGGTAAACTGGCTCCCTCTCAAGGCCAAGCCACCCACCACTGCCACCTTAGCGGTCTTCTTCATTTTCTGGTGGGTGGGAAATATGCAGGCAAGGCAATATTACACCTCATGCAGACGCCTCAGCGCCTAACTCAGTCTCAGTTATGTGAGTGGGGAAGCAGGCTGCCTGACAAGGCGTCCGCAGCTGGATAAACTTGGCGATTCAAGAGCGGCTTTAGGCTGCCTTTAAGAAGATGTAAGCTAAAACCAGGTTCACATTAAGATGCAGACTACTTCTAATATACTCAACCAGTCTTCTCTAAACCAGACCGTTAGCCTTGGACAACTTGACCATTTACTTGTCGATTTGAAGGCCAACCCCTACTGCCGTCTGCTTCAATATGCATTCTTACCATACATATCCTGATGACTATTCGCCCAAATTCGTTGCCATTGGCATCGATTTCGGAACGACGTGAGTGATCCAAAATGTCACACAACGCTTGCTTTTTAGCCGCAAGTGACTAATCTAGATATCTCTTTAATGCAGCTACTCGGGCGTTTCTTGGGCGCGATCTACCAATCCCAAAGAAGTCAATTCTATCACGGGTTGGGCATCTGATGATCATCGCAACCAGAATGAAGTTCAAGTGCCAACTCTCTATGACATTGATTCCGGTAAATGGGGCTTTGAAATCACGCCTGACATGAAGCCCATGAAGTGGTTCAAGCTCCTGCTACTGAAAAGCGAAGACATCGCTAAAGAAGAGATTCGCAATGCACCTCAACTTCAACAGGCAAGAGACATCTTGTCCAGCTCACGGAAGAGACTTACGGCAGTACAGGTTGTTGGCTACTACCTGAAGAACGTATGGGATCACACCTATGCGGCTCTGAAGTCGATGCTGGATGTAGACAATCTACCCCTGCGTGTTGCCATCACAATTCCTGCCATCTGGCCCGCCTATGCACAGAGCGCGATGAGAGAGGCTGCCAAGATTGCGGGTATCACCAAGTACAGAGACATTGGAGAGACGACTCTGATACTCGTACAAGAGCCCGAAGCTGCCGCGTTGGCCAGTCTCTTCCAGAGAAACTCTTCTCCGGAGATTCAAGTACGTATAGTCACTTAAGTCTCAGCTGTCGAATCACGCTAACTCCAATTACAGCAAAATGAATCTTTCGTTGTTTGCGACGCAGGCGGTGGTACAGTAGTATGACACCAAGTCTTCGTTTCTATTGGTATCGTTTCAAAGCTAATACATTGATCAGGATGTCATCAGCTACAAAGTTGTCTCTGAGCGCCCCTTCAAACTGGAAGAGTGTGTTCCTGGATCAGGTTAGTAGTACCTCTTAGGTACAACGGCTTTCGGATATTTGATATCTAACATATCGGCGTAGGAAAACTGGCTGGCGCTTTCCAGATTGACCAAGCATTTGAATCTTACGTCCGTGGTAAGGCTAAGCTAAAGATCAGCTCTCTCAAGGACTTTGACTACAATCAGTTCATTCTACGGGAGTGGGAACTCGGCGCGAAACGAAGCTTCAGTATATCTAACGCACAGGAGAACTATCACCTTCACCCACCAAGTAAAGCCTATGGCACGCTTGCACGGCTTAGACACAAAGACACCTTGATCATCAGCAAGTATGCCTTTCTCATCACAAGCAAATAAAAAGATACTGACATGTCTGAGCAGTGAAGAAATGACGGGCTTCTTCAACAGATCCCTCACAGGCATTCGCACTCTGGTCGGGAATCAATGCAAAGAGGTCCAAGAGGAAACAGGGAAACCGCCAAAGGTAACATATAAGAAACTGACTGGGATCCAGATAAGCTAACTCACCCGTGTTCCAGAAAATCCTCCTAGTTGGGGGTCTGGGCAGCTCAGAGTATGTCTATGACAAGCTGACCGAAATCTTCTCCAACAAGGTCCTCAGGCCAAGCGATGGGTAAGACATCTCCACCTGAAATAATTCTTACGCTAATCAGAGTTCTCAAGGTGGTCCGCTGTTGCCCGAGGTGCAGTTCTAAGGCTGCTACAGGAGAACATTTCGGCTCAGCCAGTCCATTCACCAGAAGATCGAGAAGCTCTCGGAAGTTTACCGGATGTTATTTCCTATCGATCAAGATACCACTATGGAATTGTAGTCAGCACCTCCATCAAAGGCTTAGATCTCGACCCTGAGGATGTAGTCACTCTCAATCCAGAAGGCTTCAAGAGAGTGGAAAGAATGAGGTGGTATTTGCTCAAGGTACGAATCCAATTGTCTATGACCTATACAAGCCCCCATGCTAAGACATCTCAGGGCGATAAGATCGATAAGAAATCTCGGATCCCTTTCTTCTACCACCATTACTACCGTCCCATAGATGTGCCCGAAAAATGCGCATTCAAAATCGTGTACAGCGCTGAGGACCCAGCACCAAAGAGATCAAACTCTGCCGTGTTGAGCTTATGCCGGATCGAATGCGACTGGGACAAGCCTATCACCGAATGGCAACGAGTCGGCGATCCATCGGAGGGTTGGAGAAAGCATGACGATCTTGAGCTTACTATGGGATTGCAAGGCGAGCCGAAGTGGGAGGTTCGTGTCGGTTCTAATAAGCGTGAACACAAGTTTGATATCGAGTATGCTAGCTAAATAAAAGTTGCTCATCTGAGGGAGACTTCTTGCCACTCAAAGCCAGGTCTCTCCAGCATCTCCCCGTTCATAATCCCATACACATAGCCACCTCCAACAAGCTCATATGAATCGCCATGCGATATACTTGGCCGTAGTGCAACAGGTAAATAGCATCCCCTGATAATCCAAATAGAGTCCCCAGGGCGGGCGAACTTTGGCAGCAGAGCAAAGAGACCCTTCTTGGTTTTATAAAAGCCCAATCCCCTTACCTTGTGTATGCGAAAGAGTAGTCCCTGCAAAGTGGACATTTCATCTTGGAATTCAGAAATAATCCTCCTCTGAATGGACTCTACCACGTTGACCTCTGTTTCAGCCGCCTCTTCGCTCGTTGTTTTTGGCTCATCATCTTCGGAGAAGGCAACCCAAGGCAAAGACATCCCCACTCGCAACAATGCCTTGAACTCTTCGTCATCGGGGCTCATGGTGTCTTGTTTATTGTAATCCAACATCACCTTCAGAACCGCTTCATGGACAGGATCAGAAGTTAGAGGATATAGTGTATCCAAGTCATCGACCAACGATTCAGGCCCGGTGAAGAAGTCGAAAGCTTCTTGAATCCAGAGAGCCAGTGCAGCATAGTTGAACGGATCAGTAGCCCCCTCGGGCGACATGTCTGTAATATCGTCGATATGATACCCTTGTACAAAACACTGATCACTATCATCTTTGCTGAAGCGTATAGACCACCTGTTTGCTAGCCCCCCTGCTGCATGCCATGCAGTACTCGTGGGACGTCCGTGCCAAACATGCTTCATTGATTTTGGTGCAGAAAGATCTCGTATCCAAGAAGGGTATTCTTCGGCACGACCAGGTAGACCAGCGCAAAGCAGGAGATCTCCTCCTGAATCGGTCTGCAATGCATATTTCCAGAATCGCATTGTTATGTCCCTCATCGGGCAAGTATAATCAGGCCGAAGACTGAGTGCTTTCTCCTTGTCGTCCTCATCGATCATGCCGAGAATACCAAAATAACGATCCCGCGGCACACTGCAGTCGTGGGAGGAAAAGACTACCATGTTCCACGGCAATTTTACCTGATTCATATCGGTTCCATCAGGGAGTAGTTTGGCAATGCCGTTTAACTCACGGCCATGTAACGTGTTGAGATCAATGAGTCGAGATAAACGAACGAAACACATGGAGTTGTATGATGTGAAAGTGCCTACTATATCCTCGTTGGTGTACTCGGCTTGGTCCCACGGCCATTTAACTCCTTTATACCATAAAGTACCTGCCCAGAGCTGCCCCCAAGGAATGTGTCGACGCCCAACGATCATAATTACATCCCGTCCAAGGACAAACTCTTGCACGACCCAAAGGTGGTGAAACCATGGCGCGGAGATGAATTGAAGATACTTCGCAGGCCATTCGCTTCCTTTAATATCCTCAATAGCATCTGCCTCCTCATCTGTCGGGTATGGGATACCCAAGAGCTTTGCGGCTGACTCTCCGGAGAGCACAAGGTAGGTCCCCTCACCCAACATAAGTCCACGACGGATGTTTCGTTTCCAATAGCGCTCCATGGCATCGAGTATAAGTGTAAAGTTCTCTGTTTCTTCGCCAATATCACACAGAACCTTTATTGCAGAGCTGTAAATGATGCCCATGAGAGACACTTGAACTTCCTTCTCGGCCAGATCTGACTGGTTGACGCAAAGACCATCAGCCCAGTAAAGGTGGGACGTTTTCTCGTCGCGAAGTCGGCGTAGAATAGACGCGAGTGATGCTGTTATGGGGATGGATCCCTGGGGGGTGAAGAAGGTGTCTGTGAAGGTTGACTGGCCCCAAACATAGGAGATCGCGTCAAAACAAACGTATTTCTCTGGGTCTATCGGATCTGTTTGAGCTGCAGTGCCTGCTTTTTGTCGCGGAGGAAGCTCTTCCAAGCTTGTGACAATGAGCTCGCCATTGAGCTGATCTGCTTCTTGGCCGGCGTTGAGGCGCAGCAACCTTATCTGCCCAGCGCTGAGTGGCATGTCTTCGTAGGGCAGATCTTCAGAATCGGCCACTGCAGTCTTTCGACGCAGAACCAGTGGAGTCTTGCTCATTTTCGCAGCAAAACATACGAAATTTGGTGTTTTGTCATCTTGAGGGTGCCGACATTAGCGCTGACGGACGGTTGTGACCCCAGAAAGTAGCAGTCAGGCAGGACCCCCGCCTTGCGTCTCGTTATGGATGTAAGCAAGGGGCTGGAAATCGACAATATAAAGCACCAGTCTAAATATAGCATCTGGCGTAAGATCTAGCCCGGCGATTAACTGCCCTGTGTGTTCAGCCACATTCTCACTTTATATTGTAACCCCGCATACGGAGTAGGTACATCCTCACCAATCTCTCATTAACTCCATTATACACACCTAGAGCTCCCTACAGTAGCAGCCAGTTAGCCATTTACAAGCTGGTTCGCCATTTTCTCTAAGACGCAGAATGGCAGATCCTCTAAGTGTTGCACCTAGCGTCGTTGGTGTCCTTACAGCTGCTGCCCAGGTTTCTTAAATTATCGCTAATGTTATAAATAAGGCTCGCCATACACCAGAAGAATGCGGACGTATTAAGTCTGAAGTCGATGATATTCTAAACATACTAGTTACACTTAAGCTTTTGATTATCAATCCTCGGCAGGTTAGTTAATATATTAAAAAGGACCTGAAGCCCTCAACATTGACAAATCCTCCTGCAGGCTTCCCGGTCGCGAACCTCTCTTATTATAAAGACAGGGAGGGTAGACTGGAAGATAATAAGGAATAAAATCCTTCTCTATTTTATTAAAGTTTAATAATAAACCTTTAATATTAACTAAATCCTTATTTATTTTTCTATAAGGTCTAAATAGTAAATAAAGGATAAAAACTATATATTTATAATATATAAGAATATTAAAAATAAATATTAACTACTGCTTGTTGATTTATAGTCCTCTCGCAACTTTAAATGATATGAAAGAGACAATACTTCTCACCCAAAGAATCCAGTCCATCTACTGAAATGCATTTATACGCCTTGCTACAACAGCCCAGGCATTCTCGTCGCCGAATAAGAGGCTTGTTCATCGGTGAATACACATCCTCGTGGTCATTCACATCATCGTACAATACAGCTAGGGCCATTACTCGGCTAATCTCAGACGTCCTTAAACTGTTCCAGAGGTAGCAAATAGGCGCAAGCATTCTCTCACATTCACCAACTACCCAGCCTGATTTGACTGTGTAAAGGCTGGCGGATCGATCATACTCGGAAGCGCACCCAACCTTGTTACACGGAATCAGCCCAGTTAGCCTGAGAACGGAATGTGTTAAAATTCCAGGGCGAATAATGACGTCGTTGCCGTTGTGAGATATGCGGTACATGAGGTATAGCTGGGAAGCACTGCCAGCTTCAACCAGAATAGGAGTCATATCTTCTTTGCGAAGAACATAATTCTCATCCACGGCTGATTCCAGCCAGCCAGGCGTAGTTGTGATGGTTGTCAAGGTATCAAGACTTCCTGCTCGGTTCTCTATGTCGCGGATTATATCGTACTGTCTGAATGCCGCATTTTTGTACGCCGGGTCAGTTCGAGCAATGTGCCCCGGCATGACATGGATCCGGCGAAGTAGCTCTGCCTTGGCTGTCATGGATATAAGACCTTCTATAAAGATGCAGATGCCGCTCTGGCTGATTGCTGTGCAGCCCGCTGTCCCCGAACTGTCGGTATGGGGTGACGTGCCATAGCCCGTGAATACACTTGCCAAATCATGCATTATCGAAGAAATACTGTTGTCCCGTTGAGTTTGTTGCCCATCAACATATATGAAGTCATCTGGAATGATTTCCCTGGCCACCCAGAAATCGTTCTCCAAAGACTTCAACCCTTCTGGTGTAGGATCAAGTTTATGGTTACTCTCAAACTGGACCGAAGATATGATTTTGACCAGTTTCACCAACGTAGCAGCGGTCCGGAGAAGACATCTTTGTGTTCCACGGTCGGTATAGCATCGCTGGCACTGGCAAACCCTCTTGAGGGATAGGATGGACTCTTCGATGGATAACTTTGCCCTTTGAGCGGACTCCAACAAACCAGCCTCCATGTCAGGACGAAGCTTGAGTTCTGCTAGCTCTGGGAACAGACCTTCAACTGAGCCGATGAAACCTCTTCCATAGCTGGTTTCGTCAAATTCTCGATACAGTTCTCGGTCGAAGCCTGCGACGTCTGCCTCTCCTTCGGCCAGGGCCAGCGAGATTCGGGCAACGCCCCCAAAAAGACGTCCTAAGGCAGTACGACAATCGCGAAGTTCATGAAAGCTTTGGCCGAAAGCAATTCCCAAACACTTGTTCCAAGGGGCTCGCCGTCGAATGAGCAATGTGTCCATGTCAGTCGTGTATCTGAGGATGTCACTAGCATCGTCCAGAACGTATGTCGATTGTGATACAACTATCTGAGACTGCGGTGTCTGATTCTTCACGTATTTCACATGTACCTGGGCCGTTGATGAGCTCAGAGGACGGTTCGAGAGCGATGAACTGAAGAGTAGTTGCCCATCAGCGTCCTCTACATAAATGTCAAAGTTGAACAACCAATATGCGACCGCAGCAATGAAGCTACAATTAGAGTTTCCCATAACCGTAATGCTCTGTCGAAGTCCCATTGAGATCTCAAAGAGGCCATTTAGTGCTCTGGCGATGTCTGCAGGATCTGAGCATTCCAGTCGCCCACTTCCGTCTGCGATGGGACCATGTAGCCTGCCAGCAACCTCTGGGAATGGAGAGGTGGCTAATGCGCCACCACAGGCCTTCGCAAGGGCTTTGAACTGGTGAAGGGAGGGTTCGAAGTTCTCCGGGTAGTCGAGCTCTTTCCAGAGAGCTGCCAGCACCCTCGCGGCTATATCTTCAGAGTATATTTCCCCGAGACAGGAGCAGAGAGCAATGCACTTGAGACCTGAAACGGATTCTGACAAAAATCGAAGAAAGCTTCTATGGCCAAAGCCAAAGTAGAGAATGTTAGAGGCGCCACCAACAACCCTAAGGCTCTGGACCGCGTCCCAGATCCTTTGGCGGCCAAGTGCAGGAAGTTTGAATCGAGTGGTCAGCTGCATGACACCCGCATACGTAAGTTCCTGAACTCCAGCAGCCTGGAATCTGGCAAGGATATCAAGTGTCATAGATACTGCCGTCTTGCCAAATGCAATCCAGTCGACCTGGCCTTGCTGTACGAAGCCCACGTCGGTTGTAGGGGGGCTCGTCTGTGCCATGCTGAACCGTGAGATAGAACAGTAAAGACGTAAGTAAAGTAGTGCCTTCAAAGAGGAGAATCAAGAACTTGGGAGCCTACATGGCAGGTCCAGGCAGACCTTGGAATACATAAATCTTACGAGGTTTTGAGGCCAGCGTGGCTGCATATTGATGACGTCAGACCATCAAAGCCGGGCAAATGTGCATTCTTGGCACTGAGAGAATACGATCCGAGCAGAGGTTTATGAGTTCTGCTGAGTTGGGCTGAGTCGAAAGGTAATCATTGTAGTGATTTGTAAATAAACCAATGCTGACCGAGGGTCATATGTTCCGCGGTCGAAATTCCAACGTTGGTGCTGGTGTTAAGAGCTTGACAAGTTATCGAGGCGTAGTGCTGTAAGGTAAGCGCTTCGAAAGGATTTATAGTAATGATTATGTCTGAATGAGGGTGGAATTATAGAGGTAAAACAGCTCTTTATGTAGTAAATATTAGGCTTTTAGCCATAGTTATCTATATTTAAGCTGGACCTCTAACCCCAGGTCCTTCAGTACCTCTCTGTCAACCTTATCCGTATACTCTGGTAGTAAGCCTAGTAACCCCCCTTGTCGCGCCGCCGCATTCGTTGAAGGGTTATCTTCTCTCTGACCTTTCTTTAGCTCCCGAATCTGCTCTGCCAGCTGTTCACTGTCTTTCGACCGCCCATCCTCTTGATATCTAGCTAAAAGTCTTTCCATAGTATGTACTGTAAAGTAGTGGTCTTTGCCCAGAATTCTCCCTCTCGTCTCTATAGCTATATGCCACAGCCTTTCTGACTCTTCAATATCGTCATAATCCCAAAACAGCATCGCTTCCGTCTCTGCAGTTGTTCTTGCAACTGAAAAGTCTTCGTTCAGTGTTTTTGCTTTGGTGGTGAGTAGTTCCAGCTCTAGCTCTTCAGCCTCCGCCCAACGGCCCTGATCAACATATGTAGCTGCCAGGTTGTCAATGCTGGTCAATGTTGACGGATGGCCATTTCCCAAGATCCTCCTCTTCATTTCGAGAACTTTGATCTCCAATATTTCTGCCTCATCTAGTTTCTCAAGACCCCAGTAAGAAATAGCCAAGTTTGCCATAATGGTCATAGTCTCAGGATGTTCTTCGCCCAGCGTTTTGACAGCTTTGTCCAAGACTTCCGAGTCTATCTTCTCTGCGCTTTCCCACTTGCCTTGATCGCGATAGACCTTTGCTGAGGTTGAAATTGTCATCAAGGTGCGAGGGTGATCCTCTCCGAGTCGTTCTTTACTTGCATCCACGACCTCTTGGCCCAGCGTTTCAGCTTCTTCCCACCGAGCTTGGTCCAGGTAGAGTGAACATAAACTCTCCATCGCCAGCAAGGTCAATGAATGATGTTGACCTTGAAGCCTCTTCAATGTCTTCATCGTCGTAACCATGAGCTTTTCTGCCTTCTCCAGCTGATCTTGGCCTTGCAAGATTGAAGCTAGCACCATGGCGGTACTAAGAGTATGAGGGTGCTCTGGACCCCGTGTTCTCTCACTTATCTGCAACGCGTGCGTTACTAAATTAAGTGCTTCATCCGATCGACCCCGTTTCTCATATGTGGATGCCAAGTTGACCATGCTTGCCAACGTATGTGGGTGTTCTGGGCCAGAGACCTTCCGCCTGGTTTCCAGAATGCCGAACTCGAGATCTTCAGCTTTGTCCCACCAACCGATATCCCTGTAGATCGAAGCCAGGTTTGATAAGAGATCCAAGAAATGGGGGTCCTCTTGACCTAGGACGGTCTTACTGATCTCGACGATTTCTCTTGCATATTTCTCAGCTTCGATCCAGTGTCCTTGGGCCCAGTATGTAGTCGCAAGTTCGTCCATGCTACTCAACGTATCGGGATGATCTTCACCAAGGGTCCTTTTTCTGATTGCTATGACTCTTCGCTGTAGTTCATATGCTTCATCCCAGCGGTCCTGACTCCAGTAAGTCGATGCTAGGGTGAGCATTACTAGCTGCATGTCAGGGTGTTCCTTGGTGAGTATCTCATTTGAGGTTTCAAGGGCTTGTAAACTAAGCTCCTCGGCCTTTTTTGAAAGACCTTGATGGTTGTAGATGTACGCCAGATTCAACGTTCTACCCAGCCATGCTCTATTGTGATTACCCAAGAGATTCGCCTGGTCCTTCTGGAACTCAATCTCTAGGTTTTCAGCTTTATTCCATTGTCCCTGAGCACCGAAGACTAGTGAAAGATCTGACTTCAGCAGAGCCACAAGAAATCGCGTCTCTGGTATCTTTCTAAGACTCTCGATGTCAGCTTCAATCGTGCGTTGGGCTGTATCCAGAACACCATCGTTGACATATTTCTGAATGAGGGAACGTGCAGGGGAAAGGTAGCCATCAGCAACCTGCTGTTCGAACAATGATACGCCTGGACCATTGGTTCCCAGGCCTGGGTTCAGAGACGTCTCATGGGGTTTACCATCATACAGAGGCATAACCTTAGTTGCTGAGTCTGGACGTCCAAATTCGAGTTGGTAACAAATCTTCAGCTGTTGTGATAGTCGCGTCTCTGGATTTGATCTGACTATTTCTTCCAACTGATGGCGGATGCAAGATCTTACTCGATAGTCGGAAGAGTACAATTCATGGAGTGAAGGTTCAAGCTGCCGAGTATTAGAACAGACATCCTGTACCTTGTAGTCAGACTTGCCTTGAAATCGTTCTCAGTGGGGAAATACATCTCAGTCAAAGTGACTCGCAAGTCAGCTGTATCTCTGAGATCTACCATTAGAAAATTGTGCATTTCGCAAGATGTGGGGTCTGCTACTCACGAGTTAACGGCCCATTGTAGTGAGCTCTGTACGTCAGGGCTTCGCACATTCGTATCTGGATCGAGACATCCTTGGAAAAAGCATAAGATACTGTTTTTGAAAATAAGATCCAGTCCACTTTCTTGGCACAGTACATGCTCTACAAGTTGGCTCAAAGAAACGTTGCTGTTATTCGAAGACTTGAGACGGGATAGAAGTTGAAGAGACCTTTCCTTGGGGTTGTCAGAGTGTAGCAATGGAGTAGATAGATCCAGGCCAGGAAGTGGGATGTTTCCCGACAAGTAGCTGTAAAACATGAACCATAGACAGACTAGGCCAAATGAATAGACATCTGTCTTGAGTGCCATTCTCAAATTGAATTCAGGGTACTCATCGATTTCCGGAGCATGCCATAGAGGAGACCGAGGAAGCACAATGTGCTTGTCATCTGAGGCATACCAAGCTGAGTAGCCAAAGTCGGCAACCTTGGCAGTGAAACCCTCGTCGCGTTTGAAGATGAGAATATTTTGCGGCTTTATATCTCCGTGGATAACATCTTTAAACACCTTTAGCTCTTATACTGGTTACTGAAAAGGTTCACACTTACTGCTGGATTGCATGTGTGCTATCGCCTTTCCGATGTCAAGGCAGATCATCCATCGCTCCATTATTGTGAGCTTTTGGGTATTGGGTCGACCTGCAAAGTCGAACAAGTCTCCGAGCTGTGACTTCTCGAATACCAGGACTGGCCAGATTCTATATTGCTTTTCCAAGTCTGGAGAGGCTGCATCTTGGTTCTCTGGCGACACATCCCAGCATACACCTTGCAGGTCAAGGATATTGCTGTGACCGCGAACGCGAGGATGGCAAAGAACCAACACTTCATTGATAAGACACCGGTATATGTCCTCCTCTGTCTTATTGAGCCGGTCCTCCTCAGAAACACGCTTGAAGGCAAAGCTCGCCTGGAGGGTTACGACAGACTGGTTGATCTGGCTTGTTCCACCTCTCCCAATTAATTGCCTCCCAGGCTCCCATGCGACTGGCAAGATTTTAATCTCTAGTTTTTGGACAACAGCAAGAAATGTAATCAGGTTCAATCCTGAGGTAGAATTGGAGTGTTGAGAAACCCCCGCGCTGGAGAAAAGGCGAGAGCTAAGAAACGTGGAATGAGTTAGACTAAGAATATGATCGGGAGTCTGTGTACTTTTCGTCTGCGAGAAGTACAACATTCCATTTTGTTGTTCAAGGAAAATGTCATTATCTTCAACTTTTGAACACTCCTCCGCCGCCGACTTTTAAGAGTTAGCCTAGGGTATTTGCAATAATGAACAAGTGGAGAATTTTACCCGAAGGGGACCTAGTAAAGTAGAAGCCATTTTACTCTCGGTGATCACAGAGAGATGGAAAATGCCTTGAAGTTTCAAGATTGCGGGATAGGATGAGCCTGAACTAGGAGTACAGCGTAAGCAACTGGATTTGCACTTCTGCCTAGGGACGCATGTGTCGAGACATAATTGGGCCACAGCTCAGAGACAGTGGCACAGCCACCACTGCTAGAAGCCTACTGCTCAAAGGTATACTGAAAAGACTCTGACTCTGGAATTATTTCATCATTAGGTCACAAAGTCAGCACATCGCATTTAAATCCAGCTATTTAATCTAAATTACCTTTAAGTTTATATGAAATACTTCAACAATTTTGCAACAACCCTCTCTCGAAAATGTAATTGAGTCCCTCGCTCGCTAGTATTCTCTTCGCTGGCCGGTCCTTGGAAGTCACTGGACAGACAACAGCGTACTGCTTCACTATAATCACGGCCCATATGCTGAGCGAGCTTCGGCACACGGTTTGTGAGTAGTCTTCGCCGGCGCTCTTCAAATGAGCCGCTCCAATCCTTGGTGATCTTACTAAACGGCTTCCAAAAGCCGATCTCGAGGAGAAGAATCCCCAGGCTATAATAGTCAAACTCCAAACGGTAGCCAATACCGGCTTTCAGATACGCTGGGTGCTGGTAGTGTCTTGACTCTGAGTCTGTGAGACCAGAGGTGAATGTCGTAGGGTCATCTGGTCTACTGTGATTAAAGCCTACAAGGTAGGGTTCTCGTATTGATTGGCTATTAGCAGCCCAGCCGTGCTCTGTAACATCGGTGTCTTTGCCGGAAGAATCTGGTAGCAACGTAAATGAAGGGAAGAATACGATGTTGGAGCTCGTCAAACTCTTATGCAACCATCCAACAGTGTGCAACTCAAATAATGACGTTGCCAGTGTTGCTGCTAGTTTAAACTTGTCATCAAGGTCGGGCGCCGCGGTCGCAGCACGTGAGTGGGTTGAAGTGGGATTATCCTTTTGGAGCCGATCGCGCAGAGTCATGACAACAGGCTTATTCCTGTTGTCCAGCGTGACTGTGCCTCCGAGAGGAGCACCGTTGCCATGGCCGGTTAGCGTACCAGTCAGGGCAATTGGGGGGTTGCTGGAATAAGGAGGGAATTCAAAGAGTAGGCCGAAGGCACCTCTGGATGGCTCATGGAAGAGTCCCAGGCAGTCAAGCGTTCGAAATGAATCGGGCTTTTTCTGGGATAACAGATTGGCGGTCTGATTAGCCCGAGCGTACAACTTGGCCATAGTATCTTCACTAGCACCATGATGTTCGTATTTGCGCCACTCAACCCATATGGGGCGGCTCACTATAGTATCCGAGTCACTCTTCTCTAGAAGCCCGGATCCAAAGTGATGGTCACCGATTGGCTTCAACTTCGGGATTCTACTAGGATCGATAAGAATAGTCTGGTTTGAGAGTAGAGGTTCAAATCCGCTTCGTGGGGGGTCTTGACCCCCAACAGACTCTGAAATCAGCAGGCTGTTGATGTATCTTATATTGGCTCGCATACGCAAGTCATGGCTAATTGCTCCAAGGGTCCGGTCGCCATCTTCGTTGAGGGTGCCTAGAGCTGCGTCCTGGCCGCTCAGCAGAGAGACACGGAAGTACGCTTGTGATGCATTCTCCTGTTGTTGATCTAGGAAGTAGTGCAACTCATCCTGTAGCCTCACCAGGCGTGACAAGTCCAAGCGCTGTGAGTCCAGTCCTCTAGAAAGTCTATCTTGCAGGTCTTCTCTAAGGCGACGCAAACTTTCCATTATTCCACTATACTGTGTCATGGTACTCTCGTCGCTTGATCCGCTGCCTTTGGGTTGAGACAGTTTCACTTTCAGGTCATCCAGGCCAATGGCATGTTGCCAAGCCCGAAACCTTTCGCGTTCGAGGGACATGTCTATAGATGGTGCTGCGTGTTTCAGTTGCCTGAATAATTCGTTGATCGATACTGATATTTCGTGTACAGCTATAAATCGAAGCTTGCAGGTGACACTACTAGCTGTAGGTCTTGAGGCTTGGTTGATAGCTATTGTTTGGCATATACTCTTGACAAGCAACGCAGTGCATGTAGGGCCTGTAGTCTCAAGGTCCGATAACCATTGATGTACTGCGTCGCTTGGTCGATCAAGGCCTTGGTGAAATTGATAGAATGTCCAGTTTCGAACTTTGTGTTTCCTCTTTTGTCTAAACTCTTCAACTCCCTCACAACCTGAGACAAGGTACGTAACAATCTCGGCCATAATGCACCCAAAAGACCATATATCAGCAGATCGATGGACCTTACCAGGGACAAAGCTGTTGTCCCAGTCTTCGCACTCAGGAGCCAAATAATCGTCACCATTGTGCTTGAACGGAGTCTCTGAGTTTTGTGAAGATGGCTTGAGCGTTGAGAGGCCGAAGTCAGCCAGTATTAGCTTGCTGCCTGAAACGAGAATGTTGCGGGGACGGAGATCATGGTGACAGCCAATCAACTCCAGATCGAGGTTTTCCTTGGAAAAATCATGAACGTGCTCGATAGCAGAGGATAAAGCAGCAAGTTCAATGAGCATTGTTTCAGAAGAGGCGAATAAATCTGCTTGGCGATCTGATGACAAAACATCATAGAGATTACCATCGCTTGCTAAGGGAAAGAACAGGTTGTGTAAGTCTCCGCTTGTAAAGGACCCCAAAAGTTCAACAATGTTGGCATGTTTGAGATGGTTGAGAATTGACAGGTTCTCAAGCTCTTTGTGATGGTGGCCCTTGATGTGGAACTCCTTTCTAGCTACCTTAGGTGCAGCATCAGCTTTAATTTAATGTCAAGGTATTCTAGGTCAAGCACATACAACTTGCGGAAAAAATTCGCCTGAAAGTAGTTGGTGATCAGGATCAAGGACGGTCTCATAGACTGTGCCAAATGCACCTTTACCGATTCTCTTCTCTTGGGTGAAAGGAAGGATGAGGCTCTCATCAAGACGTCTATTGAGAGTACCGCGACGAAATACAGGCGCAAGAAGCTCCCACTGTTTGTCCTCAAAGTCTTTGGCATCTTCTTCAGGGATCTCAAGAGTTTGGAGTGTATCGATTCTAAAAGGGAGCTTAGCGTCGTCGAGTTGGTCACCTTCAATGAAGTTGGCCAGATACTGATAGAAGTCCAGCAGTGCCAAAATTGAGTAAATCCGTCTGCCGCTTTCAACTACTCTTTGCAGAGTCTCGGCGTGCTGGTGAGAGGGTATAGTCGATCTCTCCAAGGTATTGTTGATGGCTTCCTCGGTCATGACTGCCAAGAGGGATCTTTCGGGTATGTACCATCGTTGCGATGCATTCTTTCGACGTAAACGCTTGATATTGGTCTTAAGCTGATCCATTTAAACAATGACAGTGGCTTAAGTGAGCGATCCCTGGATTAAACTACCACTGAGAATCATTGGCTGACATGCTGAACAGAAATGAGGCACGTTGTGATTGTCAGACACAGAAACCCCGCAGTGACACGTGTGCAACTTAGCATACCCGAGCCTTCTATAGGTCAGAATTGTTTCCTCTACCCTCCTTCATACACGGCTTGATTACGGTGACTTGCCGCCATTTCTCCAGTGACGGTACGCAGCGTGTTCCTCCCGCTAATACATAGAGTCTTTCTGTTGTCAAGCACATTAGTAGTTAGGGTTATGCACACAGCTTGGGATGAATAATTGATAGATTCTGTGAATTCAACAAAACTAGCAATGCATTGATAAAATTCCCTGACAATAGCGCACACGAATCCTATACCAGCCAGCCAAAACGAATGCAAACTCTAGACTATGCATTGTTCGTTACAGACTTGATTTCATCCTATAACAACTGTAAGCTAGTTTTTTTTTTCGCATGAGCGTAGATTTTGTGTACTCACGCGTGTGAGCTGCCTGGCAGCCGTGACTTCAATAATGCCTCGTCCTTCCTGCAACACAAAGTCCATCTCGATTAGCCACTGAGCTTTAACACAGAAGCCGAGGAAGAGATTGCAGAAAAAAGGAAACATTACACATACATTTACCTCATAAGTCGAGCCGAAGAGTGATTGCAGTAAGCTCTCAAGTTTAGACTTGTTGACGTACTGTGCTTCAAGCCGGGTGATTTCGTCTGCCATCTTGTAGTGGTTGGTTCTCACTATAAACTACGCGCAACTAATAAAAGAAAGATTAGTGCAATGAAATTATGCACTTTTCGGAATAAGTAAACCGTTAGGCATCAACTTGCGTTGGGCGTCAACTGCAGCCTACAGTATTACAGCCTGATTTGTAGCTGCATGCTGGTATTTTCATGCATGTACGAGGCGCCCTACATAGCATGGAAAGTGATCTGCAAAGCCGAAGAGCTACTCCGTACTGTATGCAGTAATTTGGGGGACAGAAAATAGCCAGGCAGCCCATAATGATAAATCTCTTGATATGAATATTAGCCATTTCAGTTCTAGGAGTTTAGGTGAATTATCTAAGTCCTTATGACATACTGACCTGTTCTTCTATCATTCCCTATCCGGTCTTTCCACGAATCCACAAATTGAGCAATTGGTCTAGAGTATCTGGTCCTACCCCACCCTGAAAACACATATATACACAGCCTCTTTACTTGTCAAACTGCACTGCCTGGCTGCATTGGAACTAATAAAATCGTAAATAGAAACTTGGCCTCGCATATTCTCGCCCGACGGTTATTCTCTCAATGTTTTGCTATTTGAGTCGTTGACTGTTTTTTTTCTTGCCCTTCATTCCAGAAGCCAAGTATGGTGCTGAGTGGCAGCTTGCAGCAAGACGGGGTTCCCGGAAGATCCAGGTTTGAAGCTATTATATCTGAACTATTTGTTGAAGATGCAGACAAGGCTCTTATGCATATAGTCTTCTCACCTCGGCAACGCCACAATTCAGCTCCACCTGATCAAAGTGAAATCGAGCAGAATAATACTTTACAAAGCATTCAAAGCCTTGATTCTTTGAAACAGGCACTGGAGGTCAAACTTTTCAAGACTATGCTATTTCGTTCATTTAACTAAGAAATCTCAGGATGAACCACGTTTGCCTTCAAACAGAATCTTGTACGCTTGAACTTTGAGGTTCTATATACTTCACAACAAGCAAGGCACTAATCCCGTATCGTTTAGAGTTCTCGATCGCCTAAACTCATGGAGCCGGATCAATATCACACCCGAGATGTTCTGGAGGATATACAATTTTCTCCACATGTCACCTCACTTTCTGAAAATTGTAATGAGCTTTAGACGAAAGTGGAGCTCGCAGGACGAAGACTTTATGTCTTGTCATTTTAATTTCTCAACGGGATCAAAAGACAAGCCTGTGATTTCTCAAACGTCTCCAGACACATGCCTGCCAGCAGAGAGCAAATACATGACTGCCAGTGAGATGCTTCGCTCTATAGGTATATTGAATCGGATAGCTTACTGCGAATTAGGCATCGGATATAACCTTCGATATTTTGAACTCCATGGGCGTGATTTACAGGATCCATGGTCTTGCCGTCTCTCAGCTCTATATCATAGATATGACTTTATTAGAGGGCTCTCTGACTGGGTCATCATTCACCCTCTAGCTAAGCATGACACGAGGGAGAAACACGAAGCCGCCGAGCATCCTATGTATTTGCATCTCAAATATCTCAATTTGGCTACTCTGAACTATAGAGATTACTTAAACGATATCGCAGACAGTCTCAAGGACTCAGTATGTTAACCCATAAGATTACTCCTTCATATCTTGTTTCGAGCTAACGATACCCCAGTTTGATACAGTATCGCTGTCCAAGAAGCCTCAGAACTTCCAAGTCACATTTTCATCTAAACAGGACATTCTATTCCTTCGCAAGAAACTGCATCATGCCAACGCTATCCTTTCCAATACATTGGAGACGACTTTAAAAATTAGCAGGCACGAACATGCCATAGCGAAAGCGGCCACCGATTTTATACCAATGACTCTTCACTGCGAGTTTCAACGCGAGATTCACAACGTCACAACCGAGTTAAAGAACTATAGGCAGACGGTCCAAAAGCTCCTTGCTACTTCTAAAGATATACGAGTAATGGTGAGGAGTCCCAGGAATTGTTTTTAACAGTTAGAAGAAGCGGTACTAGATATTAGTATACACTAACACAAGAGAGTAACAGTTCGATGATATACTTAGTCTGAACTCACAGCAAATTCAACAATATAACAGTCTTCAACTCACCCAGATCGCTGAGAATGATTCGATGGAAACGAAGACTATGGCTTCACTGGCAAACAAGACATATCAGGATTCGCGCATTATACGTATCACTACAGTTGTGGCAATGTTTTACCTGCCCGCCAGTCTGGTCCTGGTGCGTACTTCCCTATCCATTACTTCCACAATCCATTACAGACAAGAGCCAAGGAGGTTTCATTGTGCTGACCGATAGGCATATTAAACAACAGTCCTTCTTCAGCACTACACTTGTGTGGTTTGAACCTTCAGCCCAACCAAAAACCAGCGACTGTAGCTATACGCTACGTATCCATCAGGAGCTTTGGATCGCTGTAGTGGCAATATTTATTCTTACAGTTAGTACAGTTTTTGGGCTTGGGTGGTGGGACCGTAAGGAAAAGCGAGCCTTACACTTAAGGCCTTAGTAGTAAATTAAGAGTTAAAGATATTTATATTCTTTAAGAAAACACAGTTAGACAATTTGTAAAACCTTCTATACTCTAAGGATGTATCTAAGCAGACTCCTTAGTTAAAAACCCATCTTGCTTTCTTTCCAAGTTCTTGGCGTCCTGAGCAGCAATTATGTCCTCTCCAGTTATAGCAAACTCTACCATGCTTTCAGGGGCTGGGAAAAAGTGGTTGAGGATATAGTAGAAGACGCCAGCAGATATAAAAGAGTAAACATAGCCGATATAGAAGCTATTATTTATACTTCAGTCAGAATGCATGTTCAGACAAGACTAGGGGCAGGATGGAATATTAGACTTACAGGTGTTGACCTCCTAGCGAGACACCGGTATGGCCACCGCCCGCTTGGACAATGTTATCGATAAAGCCAGGAAGAGGAGGAGTGCAGCCGATGAAGAAGGCAACCACAGCACGCCAGTTGCTTCCCCATTTCTGCGAGTAGCGGTAGATGCCGTGGAAATCGTACATGTCTGGGACCGAGACTTTGCCGCGGCGGAGAATGTAGTAGCTGGAAATGGATTAGAGTCAGTGGACCTTTACAGAGTTATCACACGCAAAGGTTTAGAAGGACGCACTCTGTCATGAGGATAGATGTCATGGGACCCAGGAAAATCGTATAGCCGTTAAGGAAGGCGATGAACTTTTGAGCCGATGCCAGGATTTTCCACTGTAGCATTAAGTCAGCCATTTAGTTAACCGAGCTCGGAGTTTTGGAGACTGGGATATCGTAGCAACAAAGGTACAAGTTGCATTTACGTACCGGAACAAAAGCCCAGCTACCAATTATGGCGGCAAGTATTTGACCACGTCGGATATTGATATACCGGGGAGCAAAAGCCATCAAATCATTGGCGGCACTAATTGAGTTGGCGGAGATGTTGATACCGAGAGTCACGATAATCAGGCCGATGGCGGCGAATGCAGCTGCAGCACGACCACCGGAGGAACCCGATTTCATCCACAAGTTGATGATATCAATGGGGTTCCAGAGAACCTCGCCGTACGCAGATTGGGAAGCAGCTGCGGTGAAAATGCCGAGGAGACCGACAATGGCTGAGGGCACTAATTAGCAATTTGAGCAGGGTGCCTGAAAGGGAGAGTCGTACTAAAGATGAAGGGGATAACGATGGCCTGCACGTTCTGAGCGCTGGGCTTGTTGGCGTATCTCGAAAAGTCGGCGATGTTGAGACCGAGCGTGGAGTAGTTACCCAAGACTCCGTTAAGATCTGAATTGTTCAGTTATTAGAGGATGAACGAGAGTACCGGAACTGCCTCGCTCACTATTAAAGAAGGCCCATGCCAAAGTGGCACCGTGAATGGTAGTGCCCTTGGAAATGACAGTGCTGTGGCTGATTGTTCCACCGGCCTTGTGCAATGTGTCGCCAAAGACGGCCAGGAACACGATCGGGGCGATGATACTCTTGAAGGCAAAGAAGTATTGAACCTGTAATAATCAGCCTGATGTTCAGCTCTCTAACGGTATATGGAGTAGTACCTTGGTGTACGGGATACACAAGAAGGGGAGCTGAAGGAGGAAGTAGAGCACGAATCCACACATGCCTGCAGTGGTGATACCTTCAGATTCAGGAATGTGATTCGGGATGTTGGCGAAGCTCGGCCAGATGGCGGTCAGTAGAACGGTCATGCATTGACCTCCAGTCGTGGTTTGCACACTATAAGACATTTGTCAGTCACGCACCTTGCAGTATCAAGAGGACAAATTGCACTTACCCGAGCCAGACGATGGCAAGGACACAGCGGGACAGTACAACAAAGTAACTGAAGTAGTAGCCGAAGGGCATGCGAGAGAGAACCGGGAAGGGAGTGTGGAGCTGTGAACAGGTCAGTCGATGAGGAGCCATACTCACAAAGTGAGAGACTCACAATAGCTCCGATTCTTCCATTGACAGTAATGACAATACCCATGAGAAAGTTACCAAGAACACAGGCTCCAATCGCCATTCGCCAACTCAGTCCGACAGCAATCATTGATGAGGCTAAGCCACGAAAGATTAGCAATTCACGCTCTGCCTGTGACTATGAACAACGTAGCAAGCAAGCTTACCGACTTCCCAGTTGGACACAGCCCATGCATCTGCCATCCAATAAGCCACATAGGCACCCCAATTCCAGGTTCGCTTCGAAGGCGGGATCGGGTCGAAATCCGCATTTGAAAAATTCTTCGACTTTGCAAAAGAGCTCGGTTCCTGGTCGACTTCGAGGCTGAAGTTGAACCCGAATCGTCGTCGCCTCACCGCGCCGACTTGCCCTGGTTCGGAGTCGGAAGTGACCCCGAAGCCATTTTTAGTGTCGGAGCCGTCTGACTGCATCTTGAATTCGGGCAGCGAAAGCGCAGTACCAAGTCAATCAATAGGAGTGCACTAGAAACCGAGATGTTGGAAACAAATGCCAAGCGCTTTAACGGGAACTAAATGGGGGGAGTCTGGGGGTTGATATCCGAAAACAAACACGCTGTAAAGCTTATCTCCCCCAATCGATAAATCATAAGACCTGTTGATAAGCCAGAAGGGATCCAGCTTAGCTCTATCGCCACTTAACTCTAATTCGTGGCTGCCGTTACCGCCTGGCCAGTGAGATCTATGAACGTTATCTTCTGTGATACGCTGAAGTGTGACTAAAACTCGAAGGCCTTACTTGTTCTTATCGTGTCAGAAAAACAACCCTCAGCTCACAGACAATTAAGGCGACTTCATATCGCGTGCCTACCAACCCGATTCAGCTACACTCTCACTGACAGCGCCCCCAGAGTTGTCAATCCATGATTCCAGATCTCAAATCGACCCCACGGCCTCCGATCTGGCGATATGGAGCTCACTGTAAGAAGATATGATTGGTTCGTTTATCTAGCGGCCGGCGGCCATGCTCCCTTTCCGACGGCGATCAGCACTTTCCTCGGAGTTCCTCCCCTTCTACAGATACAAATGAGATAACAGGGCCTGGACCCAAGATATATCGATAAGCATCAAGTTAAGGCATTTTTGAAGCTCCTAACACTTATTTTGCCACCCAGCTTCGCAGTCGCAAAGTTAAATACCGCGAAACGGAAGCCCGTGAACCACTGCCACCGATTATGGAGTACAAATGTGCCGAGCTGCTTCCAGTTCTCACCGTCAAGACTATAGTAGAAGTGCGCTTCCCTCACGGGAGACAGACCGAAAGCTGGGGTCACATCGGCTTCAACACGAAGCCAGATCTCGTGCGCGTCTATGGAGGGACCTGTTGCTGCGATCGTGCCTCTGCTGACAGTCTGCCACTGCTGGTTCATATTGATCTCGTTCACAAAAACGATCTTGGTACCATTTGTATCTTTGTGCACGCCTATATATGCCGATTCGTCGCGGAATATGGCTGCACCAGCTCGATCACCTTGGGTGAGACCGCTGATATTGAGGTGCCAGGTCGCTACAGATCGTGGGCCTGTAATACGATGAGTAAGAGTGTTTCGTGCATTGAAGAGATCCCCAACGACAGAGGCAGTCTTGAGAATCAGGCCGTCTGACCCGAGTTCGAAGTATTCTGAGTCCGGGCTATGATTCCACTCCCACTCTGGATGCAAGATTGGTGCGGAAAAGTCATCAAGTCGTTCGACACCTGGGACAGTCTTGTTTGTCTTGACCGGCATAGGATATGTCAGTCCCCAGCCGCCATTCGCATCGAGTACAAGCGATGGCCAGTCATCCTCAGACCACGTGATGGGGGCCAGAACAGGAACACGGCCGGCGGGATAAGCATCCATGAAGGCGAGGTAATACCAGTCGCCTTCGGGAGTGTTCACCATGCCGCCCTGGTGAGCATAGCCGGCATTGGAGAGTGGACCAGAAAGATTATCCCAGAACTCCCGGACCTCGTATTTGCCAAACGGCTTAGTTGAGCGAAGGATGTATTGGCCGCTAGCAACTTTCGTAGGACACACCCAGTAGTAGCCTCGGGTTTTGTACAGATGGGCGCCTTCGAGATACAAATCATCGCCACTGTCGTAAATGGTCTCGGTCCGCACGACGCTCAGCCCATCATCGGAAAGCTGAGTAACGCGGAGCTGTCGGTTGCCCCATGTTACGTACATGGTATCATCATCATCGAAGAAGATTCCATTATCGTAAAAGCACTCATCAATAGTCCCTTCAAGGGTCCATTCCCAATTGTCATTTTCGCCGTCGTTGTCGACGGCACCATTCCCTGGAGCCGTATAGAGGAAGGTCTTGCCAGTGGACTGAATGCAGCCCATCCAATAGAATTTATCGTTAGACTTGCGATATCTCATTGAGCTCGCCCAAACACCTTTGACATAAGCGCGGTCATTGTCGCCATTGAGGTTGTATTCTTTTCCAAAATCCGCAATGTCGGGAACGCTGTGCGTTACTGGCGTCCAATTCACCAAGTCGTAGGATTTCAGGACTGGAGCCCCGGGAGAAAAGGCGAAGGTCGATGTCG
Source organism: Fusarium brevicatenulatum (assembly GCA_013363135.1). NCBI lineage: Eukaryota > Fungi > Ascomycota > Sordariomycetes > Hypocreales > Nectriaceae > Fusarium > Fusarium brevicatenulatum. The sequence goes on along the minus strand of JABEEJ010000117.1, from coordinate 23,001 downwards.
AGTAGTAGTAGATTGAGCCGACCCGAAAAACATCTATATCTGGAAGATCCTGAAATAGGACTGGGTTGCTAAACGTTCCCTCCTGTTGTGTGTCACGGGGAGCCGATGTCGCGGTACTGAGACCGGACATTAGACCGGTTACCAGCAATGAAGATATGTACAGTCGCATTGGAAGACAGATTGGTCACAATGGGAGACAAATCCAAGAAGAGTCAGCAGAGAGAAATGAGGAACAATGCCCTGTTATATATAAATGGTAATTATATACAAGGGGGATTGCTCTTGCGGACAAACAAGACTGCCAGTGTAATGAGACCTGTTGATTCTATTAACCCGGCATAATACCCTATACGTCTCTCCTCACAATTTCTGTGGCCCTTGGAGTCTTGGAAGTGCTTGTCCCACATCAGGCTTTCCGCGCCAATCACGTTACGTTGTGCTCTCCTTCTGGGCCAGGATTAGAGGAGGAAATCCACCAGTACCCCGCAATGCTGGGGTACTGAAATTTTACACCAGTAATGCGTTGCGCAAGTCTTGAATACAGATGATTACGTGAAGTAAAGAAACCTAGTCTCGGCACAGGGTACGAAAGGCCTCATTTTTGCACCTACTGTGGAGGTTATATTTAGAGAGTTGTAAAGATTATAGCTTGTTCAGATATTTCTGCAGGTTATTACTATATTTAAAAATACCTGAAGATGTTTATTAACTGTATATTAACAGACTATGGAGTCATATCGAGCATCTACCTAAAGGTACCAAATCTGCTAGTTTGAATACCAAGAACTAAAGAAGCCCTTTACATCAGAGCTTGTAGCCTTGTCTATTTAGGCAGTATCTACTCATTTCGCTTAAAGATTTACTATGCTCTCAAGCAAACTCCTTCTCGACTGCACTAGTAATGCTCTTCTCATCCGCTTCGCCTCTGATCTTCTGTTGCTCAGCGATAGCCTTATCTGCCTCAAAGTAAACGTCAGGCCTTGCGAGCTGAGTAGCAGTCTTGTTGCGGAAGACGAAAATGTCCGGGTGCTCGGCAAAAAAGCGGTCAATGTCTTCCAAAGAGCGATTTGCAGTCTCGGGGTAGAACAGGTAGGTGATCGGCACAAAGGCAGCACAGATCACAGCCCAGATCACCCAGAAGCGGTAGCCAAGATTGGCAATACCTGGAGGCGTGATCTGAGCAACCATGTAGTTCATAATCCTAAGCCATGGTGTTAGTAGACATTGTTAGGAGGCACGATGTTGACTTACCAGTTGGAGGCCATAGCCAAGCTAGCACCCTTGGCCCGGAAAGCCAAAGCGTTCACCTCTGTAGGATAGAGCCATGGAACGGCCAAGACGCCCATACCGAACGCCGCAAAGAAGGCAAAGAAACCGAAGATGGCGGCGCAACCCCACGAGAATCGGTTGCCCTTGCCGAGTTCGATCTGGGAGGCGGCAATCGAGATGATGGTCCAGCAGAGAGCACAGGCGGCAGCAGACACCATCATGACCTGACGTCTACCGTAACGCTCAATGACAAACCAGGCGAGAAAAGAGAAGACGAGGTAGTCGATCGAGCCAGCAGCAGCTAGAACCCGGGCCATGAATTCGCTGAGGCCGAGAGCGTTGATGAAGACGTATGTCATGTAGTAACTAGTTACGTTGATGCCCGAGATCTAGTACTTCAGGTCAACCCTCTCCGTATCATTGAGTAATGGAGATGGGGAACAATGGAACTAACCTGGTTCATGCATTGCATCCATGCGCCGAGAATCATTCTCCTTACTGCACCTGATGGACCACGCCCGGTGATGAGCTGCCACCATGTACACTCATCACCATGTTCCTTGTCCATGATATCCTTGATGATGGCATATTGTGTTCGTACTGAGGGTGAGTCCACAGTTGCACCGTGCCCTTCAAGCGCGGCCAGGACCTCGAGAGCCTCTTCATGTTTCTCCTTGCGCATAAGCAGTCGGGGAGAGTCGGGAAGAAAGGGACACATAAGACAGACGAGGGCAGAGAAGACTTGGAATACGAATTAGTAATGGAGAGTTTAGTGTATAAGGATAGTTAGAATGGAACTCACAGATTTGAAACGCGAGAGGGAATCTCCAGCTGGCGCTTCCTGGTACGAACGAGAAGCCGAGTGTCAACCAGTTAGAGATGGAAAAGCCTGTGATGCAGTTGGCCATCTGAATAATTATCAGCTTGCCACGGCTGGCAGTCTTTGCTGTTTCTGACTGCCATACGCCAGCAGTCGAAGTGTTAATGCCAGTTCCGATACCTGAAGCATGTGTATCAGCAACCTTCATTGATAAAGGGACAACATGGGAGCCGAGGTCTTACCTGCTACAACGCGACCAACATACATCTGTGTTGGACCGAAAACAGTAGCCTGAATAATAGCGCCGAGGGCAATGATCAAACTTCCAACAATGAGCGACCTGGGTCGCCCAAGCTTATCACCTGTGTATAGCGTTGAGAGCGCTCCACCAAAACAGCCAAGGTTGTATACAGATGTCATGGTTCCTTGTGCCTCGACAGAAGGATGGCCCACGGTCTCGATGAAATCTTTGGAGACAAGAATGTTACCAAAAACGCCCTGATGAGTTTGGTCTTGTTAGCAGAAGTCGTCTTACAGGATTGTCTGCTTGCTTCTCATACCTGATCGTAGCCATAGAAGACTAGCACAGTTGATGCTGCGAGACTGATCCAAACCGTCAGGCTCTCTCCAGAGCCGCCAAGATACTTTCGGCCCATGATGTACTCTCAGTCACCAAGGACTGGTAAACTGTGCTTGATTGATGAGGTTGCTAGCAAATGCTTGTGGACGGTCTACAAGATCACGACCCTGTGTTGCAAGACCTGTAGCCTGGAAATGGGTTGCTGATCGCCTTTTGTACTTAAATGCCAAGAGCCACTGCAATTCATTCAACACGAAGTGGACTGCGGGCCTTGATACATGATCAGCATCTTGATTGGCGAATCAAGATCTCACACTGGTTGGAAGTCTGTTTGTTTCTCCGCATTCTGACTCCTTGAAATCTGGGGCCGACTGATGAATTCCGGGGTAACGCTAGCCGAGTCGGCACTCTTATCTTTCCGTTTGTGGACTGGTGCTCAGTGAGCGAACTAGACTTGACTGAGTAAAATTTGCGGTGAAATCGAGGATCTTTGCGGGGTTCGGTTATAAAAACGCTGGTGCGATACTCAAAGTGGAAATTTAAGCGCTGGGTGCAACCTTTGCTCGTATTTCCATCTGCCAGACCTCCAGGTCCTCGAACTAATCTTAGATATGCATGACACGTGAATACCCCGCGGGGTTAGTATCGTGGGGAACCATGCTTTAGATTCCGAGTCATATCATGAGCTGCCAACACTCTCTGTGTGGAGTATAGACCGGAAGCGAGGTATTCCTCTCAGGTCGCTTAAAGCCAAACACTCAGTTCACTTGACTACAGTCGAACCCGTTCTTGCATCATCTACACAAGCTTGCATTCAGCCGCCAGTCATTTATCGAGCTTCTTTTACCTTGGACGAAAAATATACATCACGAAAGGACAATGTCACTCACAGTCAAAGGCAAAACCGCTGTTGTCACAGGAGCAGGCTCAGGAATATGCTATCATTTCTCCAAAGTCCTCCTCGACCGGGGATGCAATGTTGTCATGGCCGACCTTGCCCTACGGCCTGAGGCGACCGAGTTACTGAAGGCATTCCCTTCTCAGGCTTTGTACCAGCCGACCGATGTCACAAAATGGGATCAACTCGATCACGCATTTGAGGTTGCTAAGAAGGAATTTGGAGGGTATGACATCGTGTGCCCTGGTGCTGGCGTATACGACCCGGTAAGTATTCCTCAAGTCTGTGATACCAAGTCTATGTACGAGCACAAGTCTTGACATTTTCTAGCCCTTTTCCAACTTCTGGCACCCAGCCGGCACAGCTTTATCAAAAGACGTGCACAGCGCAAGTCGTTTCACAAGCCTTGACATCAACTTGACGCACCCGATCTATGCGACTCAACAGGCCATTGCGCATTTCACAGAGAACAAGAAGCCAGGATCTATAGTGCACATCTCGTCTATCGCAGCACAAGGCCCAGTCTTGTCGGTACCCATGTACTGTGCAGCTAAGGCTGGAATATCCCATTTCGTCCGGTCGCTCGGAGGTCTTGAGACACCTCCCGAAAGTTCCAGCCTGGCTAGCATCCGTGTGACAGCAGTTGCACCGGGAGTAATCAAAACACCACTGTGGACAGAGCATCCGGAGAAGCTGGCGTGGATCGATGGCGCAAAGGACGAATGGGTAGAGCCTGAGGATGTTGCGTTGGCAATGCTCAGTCTGGTTGAGAAGGATGAATATGTTGGAGGAACGGTTTTGGAGGTTGGAAAAGGCCAAACAAGAGAGGTCCATGTTCTCAATGATGCTGGGCCGTCTGGCTCGGGACATACCGTCAGCGGCTTGAAGAAGGGCGTCGATGAGGTTTGGGAGATCCTTTCACAAAAGAGGCATGCCTGAGCTGGGTTATTAATGTCTGTAGGAAATACTGTTGCAGATAACTTGAATCAACCTGGTACTAGTCTCTTTTTCGGATTATTAGAGACGTGTTATACGAAAGGTCAGCATATGCAATGCCATTCCTACTCTCCCGCACAGAGAGGATTTCACCTTTCGCTCTTGTCTTGATCGTTTTGTTTCTTGTATTGGGAGTACTTGCCATGTCTCAGTTAAGAGAGATGCCGAATACCGAGTTGGTGTCTTCCAGCTCCTTTGTCTATCAACTTAACTAGGAGCTTGCGCTGAACCTTTACCGAGATGGTCAGTCAAGGGTCGCTGAGGCCTGAGAGGGATGAAGAAGACAAAGCCAGTTTGAAAGAGGAGTAGGAACCTTCCCGACTGGTTCCCCGCGTCTTGAGCAAATGTGGCTCCCCTACTAGGTCCCGGACGATAATGCGGTATGTATGTAACTAGACCTAGATTGCGGAGCCGACTGAGATAGCATGGCAAAGAGACGTGCAAAGGCATGATATGTTGCTGAGGATAAAATCTCCCGATTTGGAAATTTAAGCGTTCAATCGGCGCTTGTATCATATCATGCATCGCTGGAAATGGCGGTAGTGTGCTAAACCTTGAGTAAGCTCACTAGTTATTTAAAAAGGGTAATTCTGGCGCGCTTCTAAAAATTAATGCAAGGTCAACCAGCGCAAGACCTTCTAAAGCACTCATGGAGGCTTTATTATCCCCATGCTTCTCTGGTACTAGCAAGCTCAACGCCAGAGAAGATTGATCCCCGGCAGAAAGAGAAACAATACTGGACAAATCTATTTTCCCGCCTGCAAGATCTTGTTTTCTTGGCTAACATCTCATCTTCTCTATTCAACTGCCGCCCCTGCTCTCATGACAATGGCTGCTGCTGATACCGACGTGCTCATTATTGGCGCTGGCATGTCTGGCATTGGATTCGCCATCCAACTGCAAAATAAGTACAAACATGCCAGTTTCGAAATCTACGAGAAAGGCACTGAAGTTGGAGGAACCTGGGCCGTGAACACATATCCCGGCTGCGGAGTTGATGTCCCATCCCACTTCTACTCATACTCATTTGGCCTGAACCCGCATTGGACGCGCAAGTTCACCATGCAGCCTGAGATTCTAGCCTACTTCAAAGACGTCTCTCGCCAGAACGACATCGACCCCCACATACGTCTTCAGCACAGCGTCACCAAAGCCGAGTGGCAGCCCGAGTCCAGCACCTGGCTCGTTGCGATCCTCAACCACCGTACCAACAAAGTCACTCAGCGACGAGCCAACATCCTCATCACAGCGGTCGGTGCCCTCAGCATCCCCAAGAAGTGTGAGGTTCCGGGTCATGAGACCTTCGAGGGAAACATCTTCCACTCTGCCACGTGGGACCATAGCTTCGACCACGCCGGTAAGAATGTCGTGGTGCTTGGGAACGGTTGCAGCGCCACGCAGTTCGTGCCCGTCATTGCTCAGACTGCCAGAAGCGTCACCCAGTTTGCGCGGCAACCGCACTGGTTGCTCGAGCGTCCAAATCCAGAGTATTCGACCCTGTTCCGCTTCATAATGCGCTGGGTTCCTGGTGCCATGACGTTACTCCGCGCCATCATCTACGCCCAGCTCGAGGCCGAGTGGCTCATGTTCAATACTGCAACGGGCAAAGATGCGCGTCAGAAGCTGAGTGATGCGTCTAGAAAGTACATTAAAGAGAATGCACCGGCCGAGTATGTCGATGCTTTGGTTCCCAAATTTGAAGTTGGTTGCAAACGTCGCGTGTTTGACACGGGATACCTCGAGGCGTTGCACAGGCCTAATCTCCATCTCATCTCAGACGACCCCGTTGAGCGTATCGGGCGACATAGCGTCTTTCTTCGCTCGGGCAAGGAGCTTCCAGCTGACGCCATTGTGCTGGCTACTGGGTTTGAGACGACAAAGCTGCTCGCGCCGATGCAGATTATCGGTCTAGAAGGAAAAACCGTTGAAGATCATGTAGGCACTCATCTTTCACATATAAATAAAATGACTGACAGACTGATTTGAACAGTGGAACAAGCATAACGATGGACTCCCCCAAGCCTACTACGGTACTTGCATCGCCGGATTCCCAAACATGTTCATCATGATGGGGCCCAACACACTCACCGGTCATCTGTCAGTTACATGGTCGACTGAGTGCCAGGTAAACTTTACACTCCGCGTCATCGATCCCGTTCTTCGTTCCCTGCACCCGCCAAAAGTATCTCTTTGGACCTCGCAAAGAGTGGAGGCTGTACAAGTCAAACAGCAGGCTGAAGACGAAGAGAACTCATGGATTCAGTCCAAGTGCAAGAGCCTAGTCTGGTCATCGGGATGCAGCAACTGGTATGTCGAGCCAAAGACAGGCAAGAATCTGTTGATCTATCCTGAATGGCAGTGGCACTTTTGGCTCAGAAGTATCTTTATTCGTTGGGGAGACTTCCGGTTTGTTTCTGACCTCAAGAGAGGCGGTGGAATTTCCCCCTTGTGGGCATTGCTAGCGGCGTTTACTGGTCTTTCATTAGTTGTGGACAACGGTAAGGTGTCGTCTGTATGGCGTTTGTTCACTGACAGGCTTGCGTTACTTGGCGTGTAGATAATGTAAGAAGAATAACAAGACGACAATGTTTAAACGAGAACAGACCTGGAACCAAGCAAGTCAAGTCTATGTAGCTGTGGTGTTACTAGGAAGATGCAGAGAGATGTGATACGTATCTTCGAATCACACTACCAGTATCCGAACATTGAGAAGATCAATTACAGCAGTGCATGATCTCGTGCCGGTCCATTCCCCATTCTCTGAGTAAATCATCCACCCGGTATCTCGAGCTCCACCCCAACTCGATCTCAATGGACTCAAGCAGCCCAAGAACAATAGCACGGTCAGCTTTGGTGTGTAGACAACGACCTGCCAGGTAAACAGGTTGCAGCATATGGATTCTTGCGGCTGCTTCCGGTCTGGACAATGCGATAGCACAAATCTCTGCAGCATGATATTGCAGTACCCGGTTCATCTGGTTAAACCTCGTCAAGGCATCGAGAGGGCCTCCCGAGGCAGAGGGTTGTGAGAAAGGCACTACTAGCCCTTCAGGCTTGTGAATCAAGAGAAGAATCTGACTCATGTGGTAAGATTGCATGCTAGAGGCACACATACTGCTGCTGTACCACGTCTCATAACAGATCAACGATTCAGTCTGATGCCTGCACCTTTGACTTCTCTCAACATTGTGTAGAGGCGTGCGTCGCACTCGGTATGATGGCCGAAAGCTTGAGGGCAGACCTCGGTGCCATGTTTGAAATCCTTGTTTCAATGAGAGCCATGTAGCCTCTAGACTATGTGTTGATGTAGGTTGCTGTTTCGAATCGGTTGCGGTGGCAACGTAGTTGGCTAGTTTTGAGAGAAGCCATACAAGCGTGTTGGATATTATATCAGGCCGTAAAGACTCCGAATGGGCATCCTCTGAGACACGCGAATCCACGTGGGCTATTGGTTTTCCATTTTCAGTCACGCTTAGACCCATTCGTCGCCAGATCACTGGGTTTTCCGTATCGAGACGAGTTTTGTGACCATTGATCACTAGCCATGTTAGCTATGCTTTAGTTGGGAATCAATGGAGTTTAAGAATGTCAAGATAAGAAAGAAGTCTTACAAGCTGCAAGAAAATCTTGCCTGGCAAAGTTCCAACAGGCAGCACGTAGCAGACTTGGTAGTAGAGGATCAAGAACTGGGCCTGCTGATGTGGGCTGAAAATTAAAGCCCAGCTCCTCCAACAGACCAATAAAGGATCGGATACCGTCAAGGTGCTCAGACCACGTCTGGTCACTAGCGGTGAGGAACTCGTAAACTGATAATATAGTGGCTGCTATGATGATCTCATTTCCGCATGGCTTGGGGTTGTGACCATGCTTGCTCTGTTGTAGTGCGTTTTCTTGCCCAGAATCTCCTGAACTGAGGTCGGAGACATACCCCAGCAGTAGCGAAATGGCACGATCGTAGTACTTGGTGCTATACCATGCAAAGTCCTTTTGAGAGCTGGTCTGCCAGGGGTGGATATAGAATTGAGGCTCCTGCGGAGAGGGTTTAACTAAGGTGAGCTGCTTGGCTGCCACGGCACAGGCAGAATAAAGAAGCAATGGACTACTCCATGCGAGCATTGGTATAACTCGATGGTAATGTCGATCCATGTCGAACAAATCCATCCTATAAAAAGAGGGTTACAATGCAAGGCGACGGTCATGAGTTTTGGGGGCTACTTACCAGTTTCCCATTGTGTCTGCAAATTGCCGCAAGAAAAAGGACAGCTCAGGGTCGGTTTCCACAATCTCCGAATTCCGGTCTGTCGAATCCGTCGAAGCCAAGCCTCCTGCACTCTGACAGTCGTTAGATGGTGTGAGAGCATGCGCCGCGACCATTGCGGGCAAATGCGGTAAACTCTCATCTGTTCCAAAAGGAGACGGCGAAACGACGAAATCGAATGCCTCGGGGATGGTTGACTCTCGTCGAGGCACTTCTGACTGCACTGCAATGCTATTTGATAAAGGTGAGCTCATTTCGCCCGACATACCGGCCGTTGTGGCTACACTCGTCAGGTGATGTTGGGCTTCATTGAGATGGACCGTTGGTAAGTTCGCCAGCTGAACCAGGATGCGACCCGAGTCATAGACAGCATTTGAGCTGGGGCTAGGTACACTGGTTGTTTCGTCGCTCACGTCTCCATCTTGAGGTCTGCTATGCTCACCAAAAAACAAAGGCCAATCTCTCTCATGGGCGTTGATACTCTCTTCGTCGGCATCGTGGCAACTGTCATCAACAGGGCCAGGTGCTGATGGCTTCGACCGCGTCGGGGCCGCCACAAGATCGGGATCAGAGCTGCGAGTATATACGCGGAATCGGGAGCTTGAGATATTGCATACGCGATTACGCTTGCAACACTGTTGACAGCAGGGTTGAGTTTCGTCGCACTTGATCTTCTGGATGCGGCACGGTAGACTAAAAGTAACAGATAAAAGGTAAGCAAGCGAGCAACTCCGTTTCTATAAGAAGCAGGGCAATACCATCCAGTGCGCGATCTTTGCCTGTGGGCTCGACGTCTCAGCGTCTTATCCATGACTGCTTGATGAATATACGGGTCGAGGAGGAAGCTTGGGTAACGTAAAGCAGGCAATATCCGAAATTGTAGGTAAAATGCGATCCACTCCTTAAAACGCGGGGAAACTGTTCATCATGTGCCCAATGACTACACGGCACGCTACGCAGGTTTAGCGTCTGGTTTATTTAGTGGGATAGTTAGTGGCGGAAAATACCGCTAGGGCTATTTATTTATTTCATCTGATGATTGAGCTCCCCAGTGCGATGCTAGTGATTTGAGATCCTAAGCATATGGAAGTAGTATAGTATTGAAAAAGGGGTTGAAATAAGTGTAGTTAGTTAATAACTACCTAAGTGGCCATTGAGGCCGAAGGTGAAAAGAATCTATACAAGCTGCAGAGTCACTATCAATGCGCTGCTGCCAGCCAGCAACCATGACAGATTGAAAACAAAAACATTTACATAATCTCGGCATTTTTGCACGAACCCTCTGATGCTTTGCACTTTTGATAGAGTGAAAGGGCGCCTGGACCTCCACAGACCTGTTCCTTGTTACCTGCACAAGGCACCTCGCATTTACCCAGCTGTCCCTTGACAGGAAGCTTATACTTATCAACGGCATTCCCGCAGTAACACTCTCGACCGTATTCGAGGCCGGCGAACAAGTAACCCTGATGCTCGCAGTAGTCGAGACACGACTCAATCGTCATGTTATCGGCACTCGTTTGGGCCATGTTAAGGCTGCGGGAACCGTAAGTGTCCTTGGCACATCCCAGGTAGCGGAACTTCTTGGTGTCGGTAACGTCGGTGAATGGCCACTTCGGTGGGCTGATCTTTTTAGTGGCATTGCACGCTTCACCAACAACCGGGGTAGCAGGCTCCGGGCCGAACGTAACAGGGTTGCAACCGGGGAGTGATTTGAGGACACCATTAGTCTTCTCATCGACCTGGACTGGAACGCGACATCCGTTCATGGCATCATCGTCGAAGAATGTAAGCGCAGAGCACTTCTCAATGACTCCAGAAGCATCAGTGCACTCTTTGACTGCCTTCTGCAAGACCTTGACGTCCCAACCGTTGAGAAAGTCGCCATGCAGGCCGTAGCCGGTCGGATCGCCATTGGAAAAAACAAAAGGATGCGAGCTTCCATGCCACCTATCCTTGAACTGGTCGATCTGAAAGACTACCTCGTAGAATATCGTGACGAGGCGCTTTGGGTGCGAACGTGGGCAAACGCCACTATCAACCCGATCCGGATACGCCATATGGCTCTTGTGGTCAGGCGAATCCAGATTCTTGCCATCCCAGCAGGAGGGGAACATTACTTGAGCGCGCAATCCATTGGGGCAATTATGGGGAGGGATCTCATGGGTCTCGGGTCCGCTTACGCCAAGGCAGGCATAAGAGATGGCCCTTTGTTCGAGCGTGTTTTTGAAACTTCGCAGATGCGGGTTACCCGCCAACATCTGGAAGCCCTCGGGGAATGCAAGCAAGCCCTTCTCGTATTCTGGGTCCTTGGGATCCGATCGCTGTAGGTAATACACCAGCATGCCACCTGTCTGAGGGACGTCTTCGAATGTGCCATCAGGGGCGCGATAGTAGAGGTTGGGAATCCAATAGTTGCTCAGATCTTCTCGGGCCTTGCAAGTAGTGCAGGTCGAGGCTCTGGCCGTATCGAAATCCATGGTGAAGTTGAACCCGTTCCCTCCCATAACAGTGTGTGCGTGGGCTGACAGCGTTCCCGGATTGACGATGGGATCAACCCGCTGGAGCGTTACGGGGCGACTGCAGGGCAGCCTGAAAAAGGCAGAGGCTGGACTGGCCACCAGGGCCAAGGTCGCAGCAACGCATGAAGAAAAGATACGCATTCTGATAGATGAAGTTTATAATAGTACAAGAACAAGGGATTAAAAGGTGCGACAGATAACGAATGAATATAAGAAACCCGAGCCCTCTGTAAAAGAAAGTATAACTGAGCTATGGAAAAATAAAACTATAACCAGGACAGACGTGAGGGATGTTATATAAGATCTTCTTTAATTACCTGTGTGTCGGTTTGTCTACAATATGCCGCTGAGTGGATCTAGAATAGTTTGAAATGAATGGAGGACTACGCTGATACGCTGTGGCGTTTGTTAATAGGGAATGTGGTTACAGGTTTTATGACTTGGCTGACTGTTGGCTTCCTGAAACGTTAGTTCAAGCGCGCTGTACGCCGGCGGTTATTTGATTGGTTGTCGTCGGTCATTCTGGGCCAACCTTTAATAATTTTCTAACACTTATCTTCAGTGCCAAGGATATCCAGCGCTTCTGGCAAACAGGGCTGCGGGCAGGGATTGCCTTCCCATGGGTTACCCCAGAGAGCCGTGCCACTTCCCTAAGATAGGTATCTTGTGTTGAAGGCGGGATGCACCGGCGGATCTGGGCCGTATTTCCATATTTTCGATCCCTCAATGTCTATGCTCAGTGGTTCACTAAGGCTGAAGGGTTATAGGACACCAAACCACCCCAGAAGCTGCAAGGCAGTGGCCTCGATCCAAGCTGTACTGCTCTTCCTGGGTCACGTCTAGACTCGATATTGACTCCAGTATCATTTCCACTGGCCAGGTATAAGCTGAGTCTGACCGTCACTTGGCTGATTGATGCGAACGTTTCTCGAGATCTCATATGCCCTCGTTGCAATGGCGGTTCTCAGCACATTCCTCTATAGTTTCGGATCATGGCTGACCACTACCGGTGAGACCGAAGGTAATGATATGCCAGCCATCGAAGGTACATTAAGGAAGTTCAACGACGCCTGGGAGCGATGGAGCGAGTGGTCGCCAGAGGCCCAGAAGGGCAAAGGACTTGCTAGATCTGGTGTTCCAGAAGTTGAATTAGAGCATGGAGACGGTGCCGATGAGTGAGTTCTCACTGGCTTTGAATGGTATGGGCTTGAATTTTGGCTGCGATACTGTGTATTCATGTTCTGACATTGATATCGGTGACATGTGACGCGCCCGCCCAAGTATTTACGGAAGGAACGCGTGGGACCACCCTTGCTAAATCCATCAAAACCACTTTTCGTCTCCCACTTCCCATTTAGCCCATGTCAACTAATGAGACCAACTAACCTATACTATGGTCATACAATAAATTGGCAGATGCCGTCTAACTTAGTGAGCAATCCTACCACGCGAGGATCATTACTCTGCATTTGAGAAGCTTCATTTTCACTTCAATTTACGGAGCATGCTACCATCTGCACGCTCTGTAGCTATGTATTTACAGCCGACAACTATCGTGTCAGGCAGCGACTGAGTAAAAAGTATGAAATCTGTGAATCAGATCGCCCGCATTCAAAAGCATGAGTCACCACAAACATGCTCGATGGGCAAGTTAAGCTGGAAATAAAACGCCTACCAAGCTCTTATCTTGAGCCTTTAATAGCTAGAAAAATGTAATTAATTAGACACTATATAACGTAACGAATATACTGTCCTTTCTTGAGCTCATGTCTAAGAAACATCTGCATTAAAGACTGAACCAAACCCGTCGAATCCGAACAGCATTAGGTCCTGGTCGGAATACTCTAGTAGCCATGGTTCCAAGTCCGGAAACAAGGTTTGAGTGGTGGGTAAAATAGAAGATTCGAAGTTACTGGTAGAAGCGAGGGGAAGATTTCCAGCAGTGCCCAAAGGCTGAATCTGAGATAGGTCCAGATCCACCACCATCCCTGATATCGAAGGTTGGTTCATGGTAGAGCCCGAGGCCTCAGCACTACTTGACTTCTGAATAGTCTCCTGCAGGCGTTCGATAAGTCGCAGTGCGTTCATGGCCAACCTACTACCCTCAGCCATAAACTTCAGAGCATTTATACCTTGTGTTATTGGTAATGAATCAGAAGTGGGATAAAGGAGAGAGTGTAATAGTAGTACAATAGTGGCAGAGCTGCATGTATGAAAATCTGTAAACGAATACTTGCCGAGTAGGCCACGGTGATGCAACTGAGTAATCCAGTTAATGATCATTGTGGCTGCCTCTCTGCACTTTTCCACCAGTCTTTGCGATCTGAGATATGTTTCTTGGTCTCCTAAAGCCATTGAGACAGATGAAGGATGAAGTGTTTGGCGAACAAGACGTAATGTGGCACCGCGGCCAACGTTTACCCAAATCATGAGATAGATTATCTGTAGGTGGGCATTGGCTCGGAACAACGGTCCTGGGGACTTGGAGATATCGATTGGAACTGGCGGCCTGAGAGATTCCATTTTAGATAAGGCCCATTTGTATGTACTCTCACTCTTGTCAATAGGCCTAAAGCTCGTCAGCTACTGTGATATTTCTGACATGAAAGAATAGATTGTTCCATACACTTCAGTGACAATCTCATCCATCCCCATCGTCAACTTAGTTATGGCAATTAGGCGATCGACAGCCTGGCAGTCATCGCCATCGAGATCTTGTCGCTTCTGTGGCAGCGAAACGCTGATGTCCTTGACTTGTAGCATCGTTGGAAGACCCATGATGCCAGATATTAGACTATATAAAATGTCAGCTGTCATGAATACGTAAAACATTAACGACTGTCATACCGTTCCATAGTGTATATAGTCCAAAAGACCCGGACTTTGACCTCCCGAGCTTGAGGAGTTTCCTCGCTATTCCCCGCTTCGCGGTGCATCGAGAGGCCAAGTGCTTGATTCAGGGCCAATCCCAGATAGATATGGTGGTGCTCAATATCGTCAGTCGAAAGCAGGTATAGAGATGCCAAGAGGGAGCATATCACGCTCTCGACAGAGTTATCCGCAATTACTCTGGGTATTAGCCTGGTAGCATTTGCAAAGAGTTTAGCACCTGGAATATCTCGGTCTACATCCATAAAGTGGAATGGTTCGACCAAATGCTTGAAAGTACTCGCCAAAGCCAAGACGAGAAGAACATGACAGACATTGGCACAGCGAAGTTGCTGCGTGGAAGGTCTATCAGCATATAGTTCGGTAAAGATGGCTCGAAACCTCTTCTTGTCGAAGTAGTACCAGTTAGTCTCGAGAAATGTAAAAAATAAATCAACAAGATCTTCAGAAACCTCGCGGGGAGGAAGCTGGTCGAGTATATTACTGATAGAATATGCATCCTCTTGCTGAGCGAGGGGGTTGACATGTAACCGATCCTGTGCATGCTTGATTAGAACATGCCAAGACGAATGAGGCTGTCGTGGCTTGTATTACGCACGTAGTGATCCTTTGAAGAGACCGGGGGGATAGTCTCTGAGACTGCAGCTAGGAAGCTAGCGTGGGATACCGAAGACGTATGATCTACCAGAGAGAATCAGCCATGAGCTAGTACTTGCCAAATCAACATTAAACATACCGTTCTCTACTGTCGCTGGCAAGTTGTTCGCTTCAGGCTCCGCGACAACTCGGGGCGGGGGAACCGGCTCCGACGCCATAGATAATGGTCCAAGAGAACTACCGTTTTGAAGAAACAAAAGTGGACTCCTCTTCCAAACAGCTTCATTAAAGAGATTTGAAACAATTGACAGTTGTTCAGAATTGAGCTTGACGCCAGGAAATCTATCTTGCAAACATCGGGAGACGTCTGTAGTCACCGTATCCCATACTGACGAGCTTTAAGTCAAGAAATCAGTACATGAAACTTTTGAGATTGTATGAAAATGGTGGATGAAGAGCTAGGGTGCGAGAGAGTCTTATTTACCTATACAGTCTCGATGGAACATCACATGGTTGGTTGCCACGATCCTTGAGAACCGGCTCAAATGTGCATTCAAGGCCATACCGAGTGCACTCTTTGCATTGATCCACAGAGGTCAAGACGCACTTCTTCTTACTACCTCGACAAGACAGACATGCGCGTACCGCTCTTTTTCGCTTTTCTAAAGGGACGTGCGGACGGTGTCTCTTCGATGGGCCTGGTTGCGGCGGAGGGGGCATTATAGACAGAGCAAGCTCGATAATTATAATGACTCAGGTACAATATCAAAAGTTTTTCAATTATCAGACGACAAATCGCAGCGCTCGGGAGGAAAAGTGGATGACGAGGTTTGACTTTAAAGGAGGGGTTGCTGAAACTAAAAACAATCACGTGAACAACATCTACCAGCCAAGGCAAAACAACACTAATTTTCAAGTATCTTAAGGGGCTGAATCCGATAAGGCTAAGAAATAAATTTCTCAAGATCTTCAAAAGCCAATAGAAGCTTATATTGTGGGGGAACAATGCGTACTAAGTGCTGTGTCAGCAGCTCAACATGAGGCGTTTCTTCATAGGCTTGTATATCACATATTCAGTTTCAACTAACATATGCTGACTTCAACTTGGCAAGAATGATCTATTGTGGGTTTCATGATAAAATGCAATGCGTCTCTGGATTGGGTCTATAAGCTAAGCAATATTTACTGTTCGGCTGAAGTAGGTCTCCAGTTCTGACCACCTTGATGCGAAGACTCGTCCATCCTTGAATGTTGCCACTACATGCTTCTCAGGTGTATCCAGAACGGTAATATCCTCCAGTGGATTCACGTTCAAGATCAGAAGGTCGGCAGCAAATCCTGGGGCGACCTGGCCCAAGAACCCTGCCTGCCTAAGCATTCGAGCAGCGTTGATGGTCGCACTTTGCAGAACTTCAAGCGAACTTTGGACTTGCGACCGGAGCCCGAATTCGCGGGACTGCGCAAAATGTAACTGCCCGAGGAGGTCACTTCCGAAACATATCGTTACTCCAGCTTCCATTGCAATCTTGATGGCTTCCAGTCCTTTCTCCAATACCTCCCTGTTCTTCTTGGCGGAAGCAGGTGGGAGAAAGCCTTCAAATTGCTCCATAGTTGCGTAAGCAACTAGGGTCGGGGTCAGAAAGACTCCTTTGGCAGCCATAAGTTCAGCGGTTTCTTTATCGATGAGATTCCCATGCTCGATGCCCAGAACTCCCTGGTTGACTGCTTGTCGGATCGCTTGAGGTGTGTAGGCATGGGAGGTAACGTATGTGCCTGCGTTAGACGCAACCGTCACAATAGCCTCGATCTCCTCATCTGAGAACTGGATGTGCTCGATCTTATCTGTTGGACTAGCCACACCACCACCGCCCATGATCTTGATAAAGTCGGAACCTTGGCGAAGCTCCTCCCGGGTATACTTCAAACAGTCTGGCACGCCATCAATGACTCGCCCGATCCCTTGGATTGTTCCGCCGCAGCACTCATGTTCGTTTAGCTGTTCGCGGACGTCTGCATGACCGCCTGTTTGCGATAATGCGTGTCCAGCGATGAATAACCTTGGGCCTGGGTGAACATAGTCCTCAATCGCTTTCTTCAAGGGAGCTAAAGCACCACCGCAATCTCTCACGGTTGTAAATCCCCTCTCCAACATAGATTTGCAGACTTGTGGCTGGCGTAGGAGCGAGGCTGAAAGGTTCCAATTCTTCAAATCCTCCAGACCCTTCTTTCCAGGAACTGCTGCGAGATGCACATGACAGTCTATCAGGCCGGGACAAACATACTTTCCGCCCAAGTCTATTTCCACAACAGACGGATCGTCGCTCCATTCTGTTGCATCGCCATTGATAGATTTGATGATACCATCGCAGAGATGGATCGTTGCGTTCTCTAGCACAGTGCCTTGAACAGGGTCAATGATATTGGCCCCGGTGAGGATGTATCTTGGTCGCGGAGGAGGGATCCAAGGAATGATTATGTGATCGGGGATCATAGGGATTTTGGCCATCATGTAGTGAGCTAGTTTGTAACGTAGTAACAAGATAAGGTGTCAAAGCTTTCGCCATCACTCGTATCGGCGAGGGTATTTCCTCTTTCTAAATACATTTTCGAGGCCCAGGAATGGGAGAAGAAAGCTGGGGAGACTGACTTCGGTTCGGGTACTTGTACCCGTTTAGGTCGAGGGGCTAAGAATCAGGGGAAGTAGCTGGATTCTAGTCGGGTACCTGTACCCAGCCAATCGGATCGCTCAAGATCTGGGTACATGTACCCGGGGCCACATTTCTGGGCAATTGGGTTTGGACCCATAGCTGGAGGGGTCGATAGCCGAGATAGCTGGCGAGGATGGGATCTGCCTCGCACACGTTCATCTCAAGGGTCGCTCGTTCCTACTCGTTATCTTTGTGGCTTGACAGAGTGGTATATAAAGAGCAACACAACCTCTACGTGAATTCTTAAATCATCACAATTTGAGACTCCATTGAACTACAACACTACCAGTAATACACAACATCATGAGTTTAAAGGAAAATCACCGCTGTCCTAGCCAAGATAAAGCCTCAATGGAGCTTTCGAACAAGAATCCTAGTGCCAGTGTCGGAGAGGCAAACGCAACCTTGACAATGACCCCGGCCGAGGAGCGAAAGCTGGTTCGAAAGATTGACCTGCAGTAAGTCACTCACTGTTTATGATTATACTTTGATCTAAGAGTGCGACAGTTTGATGCCCTTAATGTTCGTTCTGTACCTTTTTCAGTATCTTGACAAGACGTCCCTTGGCTACACTGCAATCATGGGTATCTTGGAGGATGCAGTAAGTCAACCTGTCATCTATATCAACAAGAAACATGAACGATAATAACAATGTCCTAGAACCTTAGTGGCAATCAATACTCCTGGGTATCTAGCTTCTTTTACGTGGGATTCCTTATTGCTAGTCCCCTCTCTTCAATTCTCTTGGTCAAATTCCCAGTGGCCAAAGTCGTCGTCTTGACTGTGTATGTCACTTCCCTCAAAGTCCCTATAACACTGATTTGTACTTGTGCTGATGTGTTGAACTAGGCTCATTTGGGCAGGCATCCAGATGGTTATGGCTGCTGGCAAGAGCTTTGCCAGTCTGGCTGTTTTGCGTATCCTACTCGGTGCTTTTGAGGCTGCTATTGGCCCAGGCTTTACAATCATCACGTCCACCTGGTACAAACCCTCTGAACATGCCTTGCGTCACGGTCTCTGGTATGGCGGAGCTAGTGTGGCATATATCATAGGCGGTATCATGGCGTATGGCATCTCCCATATCGACAGTGCAATTCAAAGTTGGCAGGTATGCGAGCGCATGGTTCGGGAGATAATGTGTGGTTCAAGAGCTAATCACTCCCCTAGTTCCTATTTATCATCTTCGGAGCAGCAACCTTTATTTGGGGCTTGGTTGTTTGGTGGCTACTACCTACTACTCCCCAAAGTGCTTGGTTCCTTGATGAACACGAGAGGAAACTAGCTTTTGCAAGAGTACAGGGAGCGAGGCATTCTACACAAACAGGCAAATGGAACTATGCACAGATGAGGGAAGCCTTCATAGACCCGAGGTCTTGGTTGTTTTTTCTCCTTTGTGTGTTTTCAACCATTCCAGGTGGTGGTTTGACTGCTGTAAGTGATGCACAATGCCCAACGCCTTGTCTACCCATATATTTAATTGGAACCGCTACTGAACAGTTCAATCACAGTTTGGAAGCGTTATCATAAAGGACTTTGGATACAGTGTGCTCCAAACTCAACTTCTGTCCATGTCAGTAGGCGCGTTTCTTCTCTTCTTTGTCATCCTGACTGTAGGTATTTCGATGACATTGAAGAATGCGCGATGCCTGTCCATTGTTATTCTTAATTTTATATCCTTGGCTGGGGTCTTGATGGTCAAGCTTCTCCCAGAGTCCAACAAGATAGCCCGTCTTGCAGGCATCTGGCTGGTTTGCGCACAAGCCAGTGCTTTCCCAACAACTCTCAGTTTGGTTTCCAGTAATATCACCGGGCACACAAAGAAAGCTACTGTCAATGGCATGCTATTTGTTGGATTTTGCGTTGGGTACATTATTGGGCCACTTACGTTTATTGCGGAAGAAGCCCCTGGCTACAAGGTAAGTTCTAAGTATCTACTCCATTACCTATCAGTCTATATTAATCTTTTTACCCAGACTGCATTTAATATCATGGTAGCCTGTTATGTTCTTAACATTGCCATTGTTGCCTCCATGAGGCAGATAATGGCAAGATGGAATAAACAAAGAAATCAGCAGCATGGAGCTGAGGCTGTCTCAAATGGACACATTCTTGAACACGCTGGCCAAGCTGATCTTGATGAGACTGATTGGGAGAACCAAGAGATCCGTTACTCTTTGTAAATGAGGGCGGTCTAACAAGCTCTTGATTAACTGTTGAGGTTAATATGTAGTTAAGACTTATTTCGCGTGTTTGACCTTATGGAAGGAGTACGGGACATCGGGGTGACGTATAGTTGTGAGGAGACAAGGATGAGGTTGCGCTTCACTCTGGGCTTCTTGTCGGCAACGACACACTCGATGGTATTGACGCACTGGTAACACGGGTAATGCCTATCACAAAGAACTTATGATAGAATCTATAAGCGCTGAGCGTTAGTACATTCGTGACTCGGGGGTCTGTGTACCTTGCGAACGCAGCAGTTCTCGCACTGTGAAACGGTCAGCTAAGCTGCCAATGGGAATCTGAGAGGCTTGTGACACTGACTGCAAGACGAATTTGGACATTGCGATTTGTTGACAGGGGCTCTAGCGTGTTATCTCCGTGAGGAGCAATATCCTTATCCATGATAAGCGAGACCGCAGGAGACCAGGCATGCAGACGGTCGGCGGGTAAATAAAAGCGTAGACAGCGACAGGAAAGATCGTATCCGGGCCTGTCGAGAGTAGGCCAAAGACCTTTAATATGAGTTTGTAAATGTATATATTATATTAAATATATTTATTATAGCTTATTAGTCTTATATAATATTCTTATTAAACCTATTACTCTATCTTTACTTTTTTACTTTTTACTGCCTTTTTATTTAAATAGTATATTTTTATAAAGTTTAAATAATATTTTAATAGTTTTTATCATAGCCGCTATATTACTCGACTGGAAAGCCGACAATGAGATCAAGGATGAAGCTGGCTGGATTCCGCTTAACGTATCCAGTCTCTATGAAACCAACACCATCGCAGATCGTCTACTTGAGCGAGAAGCAAATCCGTAAGCGCAAGCGTCAGATGGTCTAACTCCTCTCTACACTGCAGTAGACTTCGGAAACAGAGATATAATCAAGAATCTCATCAAGCACGGTGCACAGATGAATCCAATGCGATAGACAATAATGATCAGACACCACCTGACATAGCATCAATGAAGAGGCCCTTTTATCCTCCTGTATCCCTGCTGTTGGGTCTCGGAGCGGATCTCAAGCTAGCAGGCGAGAAAGGATGCACAGCCCTCCATTTTGCCGTTCAATCAGGCCATGATTCAGCCCTGGCCGTTATTCCATCGCTCCAACGAGGCGCCGATCCGAGCATTGCCGCCGCTGACGGCTGGACACCGCTGTTGTGTGCTATTAATCAGATCACTAAGCCAGGTGACTACAGCAAGGCCGTCCTCAAGACGTAACTCGATACAAGTTTTGTCAATGTAAATCGCTTATCAACTATACCTTCTGGCGATACTACGCCCCTGATTCTAGCCATCGAGCTCAGAAGCCAGCGAGTAGTACAACTCCTCACAGATCATGGCGCAGACATCACGATTCCGGTAGAGCGTGACGGGCATCGTATCACGCATGTTCTCCAAGCCGCCGCGTGCCATAGCCCAGAAGAGGTCGAAATCCTCCGACAACTGCTCACGGAAACGAGTTCCAAGGAAAAGACGGCGACCGACATCAGCCTGGCTCATATTGCTCCCCTTCATGGGCACTCTGACTCTCTGCGACTCGTGCTGGAATACGGTGCCGACGCCAACACAGCTAATGTGGAGGGAAGAACGTCGCTACACTTATCCGCACGCCATAGCTACCCGGAATGTATCTCACATCTTCTAGTACACGCAGCAGATGTCAACGCCAAAGCGAACGATAGAAGCAATGCGCTACATGAAGCCGTGAGTAGCGCAGATGAGGACTGTGTCCGGTTGCTACTAGACACGGGGGCTAATATGTTGTTTAGATGTGACAGAGGAAGAATGCAGTCACCTATAGATATCATGCGGGAGAAGCTCAGGTCAGAGGAAAACGAGGATGTGCAGAAAGGGTATTTATGGATCCTGACCCTAATGATAGAAAGGCAGGCCAAGAGAGATCTGCGAGTAGGGGAAGTTTCGCAGGATAGATAAGAGGGTTGGAGTATTGAGGCACTGCTGGAATTCTGCGAGCCTGATGAGGAAGAAAGACCACGTGTGCCTACAGTAGCAGAGCTTAGGAACAGATATCAACGTAGGTATGAGACAGAATAGTATTAGCTTGTAGCGTAGGGAGGGATCCGAGCTTCAATTGATTAAGCGTTAAAGAAGTCTGTATTCGGGGTCATGGCAGCCAGAATAAGCCGAGAAAAGTAAGTGTCCACAAATGAGTTAGTGACAAGTCTGTTTAGACTCGCCTCGGGATATCTAGTCGGTGCTCGCCAAAAGGCCGAAAGGGTGAAAGTATAAAGACCTACTAAACCAGAGATATTCTGCTTTCAGCCAAAGTCAGAAGACACCATGTTCCGGACTGGCCTCTGACCTAGAAACTTAGACAAACATTCAGGGACTGACCGAACCCTCATTACTATGGCTCCCGCATTCGAAAACCTCTCCATCGATTCCCCGGCCTCAGCACCAGGGGTCCACATCATCACGCTAAGCAAACCGCCCGAGAATCAGCTAAATGTCGTGTTTGCTCAGACAATCATCAATGCTTTGCGCTACATCGAACGAGACTTGATGATGCCCAACTCTCCAGGAGCCGTCATCATTTCGTCGTCTTCCGACAAGTTCTGGTGCACCGGTCTCGAACTGGATGAGTCAGATTACAACATATACGCCAGTTCGGATGGCTTCTATCCGCTCCTCGCCACTCTTCTCGACTATCCATACCCGACCATTGCTCTGATCACAGGCCACACGTTCGGCGGTGGGTGCCCGTTTATGCTCTCTTGTGACTATCGCATCATGAACAGCAAGCGCGGCTTCATTAGCATGCCGCCAGTTAATCTTGGTCTACACTTTGATGGAATCGGCGCCCTTCCTCGACTGAAACTCCATCCTCAGATTGCGCGGAGAATGCTGCTCGAGGCGCACAAGTGGACTGGGGAAGCTGCACTGAAGGACGGGATCGTCGACGAGATCAGTCCACCAGAGAAGATGAGACAAAGAGCTGTTGAGTTTGCGAGCAATGTTGCCCCTCGTGCTACTATGGGAGTTTATGGCCTTTTGCGAGCAGAACTATGGGGCGAGGCTCTCGACAACTTAAATCAATCAGTTACGTGCACAGAAAGCGAATAGGCACCATTCCCAAAACAAAGATATAAGCTTCCTTTCATGCCCACCCCCAAGTATCAGGAATTGAAGTATTCCTAAGTTGTGGGCTAGAAGTGTTATTTGCAGTTGAGATTTGTGGCTGTGAGCTTATTCCAGCAGAGAGAACCTA
>JABEEJ010000116.1:0-34319 GCA_013363135.1 Fusarium brevicatenulatum | reverse complement strand
AAAATAAACTTATTAAAAGCTACCCTAAGCTTAGACTATATTACCTAAGTCTTTTTATAATTTAGGATCGAGGTTCTATGTTTTCTTTCCTCCCTTATGTAGGTACCAAGTTGTAGGTTTAGGGTAGACATGATCGGAAATACGGATATCAGATCTTACGTTAGTCATTATTCTCCACTTATTAGACATTCATCACCTTGGTCAGCCTTAGCAAACCAAAAATAATTGGGGATCATTCCATTCTAGGTCGGTCCATGCCCGAGTTCCTGTTCCAAAGTAAACCACCAAAATTTAGCTGCTGATGTAACATTGACTAAACATCTCTAACCTCCACCACGGATCAATTCGATCCAATGCCATCCACGGCTTATTCTATCTATTTCTACTCGTGGGACCCTCCTGGCATTTGTCGTGCTTGCAAATTCATCTATCTATCTTCTCATCCAACCTTGTCTCTCGTAGTATATAAATCCTCTTTCTTAGCCGCCCTCCCTGGTCATGACCCTTTTTCGTTCCATCTTCATACCCGTATTCATTGCTCTAACAGCTATTGCATTGTTCCAACATCGTATCAAAGACACAGCAGCTTCAACCTTTGAATTCCTAACAACTCTTACCTCTCTGACTACTTTTGACGAGGCCAACACTCAGCACAAACACCACCACCTTTACGCCACAGAAATGTCTGTTACTCGAGCTGTTCGCAAGGTCTTCCTGGCCGTTGAGCAGTCCGAAGGAGCTGGTGCCCGTGTTCGTCGCTCAATTGGCACTCCTCAGCTCCGCAACTTTTCTCCTTTCCTCATGCTCGATCACTTCTCCGTGAAGCCTGGTGCTGGTTTCCCTGACCATCCTCATCGTGGCCAGGAGACTATCACATATCTCCTTGAGGGTGGCATGGATCATGAGGATTTTGCTGGAAACAGGGGTACTCTGTCCGCTGGCGACCTCCAATTCATGACCGCTGGAAAAGGTATGAACCACTTGTCCTAAATAGCAGAATCGTACTAACATCGCCTAGGCATTGTGCACGCTGAAATGCCCCGACAAAACGAGGATGGCAGCGCAAATGTCGGTCTTCAACTTTGGGTTGACCTCCCCAAGGACCTGAAGGCTTGTGAACCTCGGTATCGCGACCTACGTGGCTCTGAGATCCCCATCGCCAAGGTTGACGATGACAAGGTCACTGTAAAGGTCATTTCTGGCCAGAGTCACGGCATCGACTCTGTCAAGGATCTCGCCTACACACCCGTTTGGTTCCTCGACATTGAGATCCGCCCTGGTGGCAAGATCACCCAGCCTCTCCCTGCAAACTGGAACGCCTTTGCCTACACTCTCGAGGGAGATGTTATCGTTGGCAACGATGACCAGCGACGTGTTGTCGAGCAGTACCATAACATTGTCTTCGAGCCGCAGGGAGATGTTGTTCACTTTGAGGTTGACGCCGGCGCCTCGAAACCCGCTCGACTAGGTATGTAAAACACCTGCCCCAGAGAAACCATGCATGCTAACATTTTGATAAGCCCTCATCGCTGGTATCCCTCTTGATCAGCCTGTTATCCAATACGGTCCTTTTGTCCTCACTTCCAAGGAGGATGTCGCCAAAGCTCTTTTCGACTACCAAACCCACTCTAATGGTTTCGAGCGAGCTGAGAATTGGCAGAGTGAGATTGGCAAGTCCATGATGGACTAACCCTTTCATACATGTTGCTTGATGACTTGACTGGCGTTACAATGGAACATGTATTTAGCTATAACTACCTACACTTATGAGTTGGCAGCGCTGTTTGAAAAAATCGGTTGTATCACATAAATAAATTATACGAAGAATGATTATCTAATATCAGTCCTCTACTATTTCCACCGTCTGTTCTACTATTGAAAACCTATCAAGTCCAAACTAGGTTCCAACAACCCCTATATGAAATGAGCCAGTTGGCAAGTATTCTAACTGGTTTCAACACCTTCACCTCATGGTAATACATTAAGTGACACTGATTACGAATTGCACACATTTTTTTTGAAGAAGATTATCTATTACTATTTCTCAATGAATGTGAGAAGCAAAGTCCACCTCCGAAGTCAGGCCGTAGGCCGGGTATCACCACCATCCCAGAACCCATGTAACCATGAGAGACGACACACGTACAGGCTGAGCTTGTGTCACGGCAGCACAAGTCTGCCGCTTCCCGTCGTCATCTCCCATGCCACCGCCCCCTTCTTCATCTGTCACAGGCAGTATCAAGATCCCATCCATTCTAACATTTCTCGTCATTTCCATTAAAGGAGAGATAAGCCGTATGCATCATTAAACCCTCGAAAAAACCTGACCCGAATGTCCATTCATACCATTCACCATTATGTGAAGATTTTCCCCTGCAAACCGACTCCTTGCACCGAGGAAATATGCTAAGGGTCCCAAAAGATCGAGGTACAGGCGCGAATTATGTATCAAACATGTGCAACGTAAAAGCATCAAACATCAAATTTTCATCCATCCTGATTTAAAGGAGGAGCATGGCAATACCAGCGGCGGCGATGACACCAGCAGGGGCACCAGTCATTTGAGCAGCGGCCTGAATGAAAGTTAGAGATTTTCAATAGAGCATAGGAGTATGTTAACTTACAGCATTGTCAGTGCCGGTGGTGGTGGCCGAAGCATCAGTGCCAGTAGCATCAGTAGCACCCTCAGTGGCGGTGGAGGCGTCAGTAACGGTCTCCGAAACCGACTCGGACTCGGAACCGCTGGTAACGGTGGTGAGGGTTCGGACAACCTCAGTGCCATCAGTGGTGAATGTAGTGACCTCTGCGGATGCGGCAGAGTCGGTGGAGGCAGTCTCAGTGACGAGAGTTCGGACGATCTCAGTACCATCGGAGGTGAAGGTGGTAACCTCAGCGGACCCAGCGCCAGAGGTCTCGGTCTCGGTCTCAGAGGCAATGGTAGAGACGATGGTAGAACCACCAGAGGTAAAAGTGGTGACAACCGCACCGCCGAGGATAGCCTTGCCGGTGGTGGTGAACTCATCTCCCTCGGAGTTGGTGAGGACGCTGGTGTAGGTGCTCACGGAAACATCGTCGGAAGCGCCAGTAGCAGTACCGCTGATGGTGGAGAGAGCAGAGGTGACGGTAGAATCGCCAGAGGTAATGGTGCTAAGAACGGTTCGAACGGCGCCAGAGCCAGTAGCCGTGGCCGAAACCTCGCCAGAAGCACCAGTAGTGATCTGAACACCAGCTCCTGTGGAAGGTTAGATGTCTTGATCCTTTTTGGGATCGGGGAAACTTACGGCGGCAAATCTCAAGACCGTAGTTCAGGACCTGGGCGGCCTGCTCACTGTTGCAGATAGCAGCAGAGCAGTCACGGAGACCGTAGATGAAGTCCTGGTTGGTGCACAGGCAGCCAATATCGCCGGCGTCACATCCAAGCTCCTGGGACTTCTCGGCACTGACCATGTTGCCGGCGCAAGTGCGCTGTTCTAGGTCAGATATGCTCTAACTGTGCGCTTCTTGGGTTTAGACTTACACCACACTGGGGGAGATCATCGGAGCTCTGGGCAACGGCGGCAGCAGCAAGGCCAAAGATGGTGAGGAAAGAAGACTTCATCTTGATGATTTTTCTTGATCGAGGATCTGTATCAAATTGGTGGATTAGTTGGGGTTTCTTATGAAGTTTGTAGCGACAGTAAGAAGGCGATGGTGAACGAAGGTAGGTTTTGCGGGCGTGTTAGGCGAGCGATGTAAACGAGGGGAAGTTAGGCAGTGAATCACCGCCTACAGGAGGAGAGGCGATCCGTGAATAAATGAAGTGCGAGTACTCTGTACTGGCGGCCAGCTCCTGAGGCACGCGAGTATGTTTGTGTGAGACAAAGCAAGGGAACGTGTATCACAGAGGTATGGAAGAGCCGAGAACAAGAAGTGTGTAGCCATCAAGCCCCTCGCAATGCGATATTCAGTGCTCGCGTTCCGGTGTCAAATCACACAATCACCAAGCTGAAATGAGGCAAACTTGTTGGGCGAGCAAAAAGTGCACCGGCAAAGATGCATAGTGTAGCTGGAGTAATAACGACGAGATAGTAACTTACCTAGATGGTAATTGATATGTGACTAGGGCACAAACGAAGGTGATAGATCTCGTGTAAGAGTGAGACGAAGTGAGACTGGCCTGGGGGCTGGAGGCTGGGAGATAAACTCGATTGAGTTGTTGGAGAGAGGTTGTTTGGGATGTTGGAATGAAAAATTCTCAAGGCTGATATTGATGTGGAACAAGAGGAAGGGCGAGGAGGAAGCTGTAGCTTTAAAGGCAGGAGTAGGTGGTGGGTGGGCGGGAGCCAGAATCTTGATCTTGGCGTGACGGTTGCTTGCTTTGCAGGAGCGAGCAGTGCTTGTCGGCTGGTAAGGCAAGTGCAGGCAGGGTCCCCTGCCTAAACGGTGTGTTTCCCAGCTTGGCATTGGCGGTCTAGCAGGGCAAGCACGGCACGGGCTTGATCTTGCCTTGTCACTACCTACGTACGTCTCTCTTAGAGTGGGAGGGAAAGTGCCATCACAGATTGAAGCGTAAATCTGCACCTGGGTCAGTACCTTGCTGCTTGGCTTGGATACCGCCTGCAGGGAGACCACCGATGGCACGGGAGGGGCCAACGCTAATACGACCCAGTCCAGTCAAGGCTCAGTTGCTGGCGGGGAAGCTAGAAAGGCCACTCCACTGGGCCGGACCGTCAAAGACACAGACTTCAGCACAGACGGACAGGGCCAGTCACTTGGAGGCCCCCCCCCCCCCATGTTGACTATGATGTTGTTTTACGGGGATGTTTTGTCAACGACAGAAGGATATTACGATGAGCCAAGCAATCTCATTTGTGAATTTACTCGGCCATGATAATTGAGTCAATGCAATCGAAGATTGGGTATACAAATCAGACGTCAATGCCGTAATTGGAGATACACAATGAGGTCAGAGCATGAGCTGGAGACGAGATGGGTTACCCCTGTCACAGCGGGGAGCGGCTTTTACAGCAACTTGTCCACGTCAGTGACGCTGGTGTAAGTGACTGCGAGGGTCTCACAGTTAAAGTTCTTACACTCAATATTCTTGTATTTTCACACGGGGGGACACATTGGCTTTGACGTTATGATATCTGCAGCGGGGTAAAGAAATCGACAAAGCACCTAAGCTACCTTAGGTACCCAGTAAAAGTTTCAGTTTCATCAGCAACTACTGTGCGGATGTTATCAGGGAAGCTGCAGCATATGAGATGGAAAAAGAGGTCAAGGTGGGTGGTAGCTGGACGGGCTGCCACGCTAGATCGCCAACCACCCGCATCGGCACCCACAACATGGCGCCTGGGGCTTTGAAACCGGACGGGAGCTGATGCGAGAACAAATTGATATTCAAAACTCGATGTCCTCGTTTGGTTTGCCAATAGCGCGTACGTGGTAGTTCCTGTGCTTCTTTGCCAGCCAAACTTTGGGATATCGGTCCTACCACTAATACAGTCTGTGGAGGCAAAAAGATGCAAACTTGAACTTGATCACACCAGGCTAGAAAACTGGATCAGCTCTCGTCTATGACGGAACTCTCTTTGGGTCGCCGTGAATACCTGAATGGATTAATTGAGGCAACCAGGAAGGAACTCGTATGCCGAGCCGGATAACGGCCACAGGAGCATGAAGGAAGGAAAATGGGTATGACGATTGCCAACAATCAATCAATATCCGTACCCTGGGCTATGGAAGGTACCTTACTTGCCCACCTCAGTTCAGTGAAATTGATGCTGTGTGATGCTCCTGCCACAGCAACCTCCATCTTTGCCAGGCAATCACAATCAAGTACCACGGTTTCATCTAAACACTATCCCGGATTTCCATCTTCCAACGACCAGTAGCTCATAGTACGTGTGATATCGCATCTCCAATTATCGAGAGTGAGGTTCGTCGTCGTTGGCCAGTGGCGTTGATGCTCTCTCCGATTGGCCAATTACCCCTGTACTAATCCATCCTTGGCAACCACATAAAAACAAGCTGAGGTGTTAGCCAACTTTTGACTCCCTGGCAACCGGGAAGCGGAATCATGTTCTTTTTTTCCTTTTCTTGTCCTCTGGGAACTTTCTTCTCGATTCCTGAATCAGAGGAGATGGTGTCAATGGTGATGATGGTGGTGGTGCGTACATGTCTCAGGAACAGACAAGTGCAATTTATTAGGCCTCACACCTGACTTTCTATTTGTTGATTATTATTTGTCCGTGCAATCATGGTAATCTCAGTATCAATTTCGCATCGTGGTTGTGTCTTGTCGTCAGGTTTTCGCTTAACATCATCTACAGCATCATTCTCCTCAAGCCTGATCTTTCGATGATGCTTACCCCACCTGAACCGGCTCATCCACTTCATCAACTCGTCCCACTCTGTACCCATCGAGAACTTTCACGACCTACAGTACAAACCCTGGGCTGTCTGTCTGTGATTGTGATGCTCCATTCCCTGCTCAGCTGGCTTTGATGAACTGTGCCCAGACTAGCCACTCGACGGGCCAAGCCACTCAAGCCACACGCCAAGCGAACCAAGTGAACAGGGGGTTAGCTCAACTGGCGGGTTCTTGATGTCATCCATCGCATCATCGTCTGTTTTCTCTCGTGGCCCAAGCTTCTACCCCAGCGAATGGCTCAAGGCCCTGTCGAGCTGGACAGACCAGCCTGGGCCTTGACTTTTGGCGATATTGGGATTGGGTATTCACCAACATCCATCCCTCCGCCTTTTGGGCCTCGGGAGTTTCGTCTTCATCTCAATGCCACGTTTTCCGTCTCGTCATCGTGACGATCTTGGTTGTCAGTTCATTGAACTCAATTCCTATCGGGAATTCTGTTTCATGTTTCATTCCTGATCAATTGTCGTCTGATCATGGTCATGGTTAAAATCGTCAATCTCATGGACATGCTTAAAAACAAAGTGCGACAAACATCGGCCCCTTGGAAGCCGGAACATCGCTCCGATCGAAGCATCTCATAAACTTGAGACACCAGCCACTGTCTAACTTGCAGTTCAGCTCGCATATTGTGGCTGGTCCTCCCTGCGACGTCGTAATGTCTCGCCATCTCCAATTTGGCAGAGTTTTGGAGGTCACCAGCCCTCTCCGAGTCCCTTTCATTTCCAGCAGCCCAATCGCAAAAGGGCCTGGCTCTGAAATTAGATAACTCGTTGGGATTGGGGTCGCTTTTCGCAAACCGCCGCAACAGAACCAATTGGTGACTAGAGTGTGGCCTAACTAACACCTGGAAATGCAGTAAATTGCCCAATTGGGTATGCTCCAGGGTGGCTCTGTTGTTCAGACCTCGTAGCATAATAATCGACGGCTCTAGACTAAAGTCCCGAACTACTGTAGCTCAAGAGCTGTCTGTCTAGTCTGTACGGAGTATATTGTGATAGACAAGGATATCCAGCTCCATTGTCGAATTATTGATGCACGAACCCGTAGACCTTTAACTTGTCCGGCTAGACTGTCGCTGATCACCACATTCAAATTTCAGCTGAGCTTGCATGATCGGGTGTTGTGCCAACCACAAAGGTGCTGTCTCAGTAAATAGCGACAACGATCTTCGCCGAACTGCAGCTACCCTTGACTGTCTGCCTTTAGATATCAAGAAGGACGGGAAAGGCTTCGACTTCAATCGAAAACCAATTACCCACTAACGCTAGCTCTACTCTGTAGTTGACTGCCACTACTGTTGTCAACGCCATCAGCCCAAGTCGTCTCATGTTCATGTCAAAGTATCCATGGATTACAGAAAGTATCACAGCAACGAACATTCAACATGAAAATATTATTCAAATGCGGAAGCATCAACATAAACTATCTAAGTCAATAACGACTGCAGCCTCAAGATCAGACTTCCATGGTCTCAATATCATTAACCTAACAATATACTCCGGTATAAGCATGCCAAAGGGGGATCATTGCCGCCCAAGATGCCCATACATAACCAAACATCAAATTACCTTTCCCTCGCTGTATCGTAGCATGCCTCCCAAAACATGTCTTCGTTTTCAACTCATCCATCGTCATAAGTACATGTGCGTAGATAGCTCTTGTTGTTTTCTAACCGCTGCACATAATGCAGGACTCGGGATCCTCAATGCTGCCTGTTACACGATTAGTATCTCAATTCACGCCGAAAGAACGTCTGCCACTCACACTGCAGGACGGCCTCCGAGTAGATATCGCGCTCACGATCCTCATTGTCCTTGTCTTGATCCTCAGACTGAGGATTCTTCTTGATGCCCAGCTCTTCTTCCTGAACCTTCTCAGCAGGCTCAGTAGGAAGAGCCTTGGGGCTGTCACCCTCCTCAACATCAGCCTTGATGGTGGGTGCACGTCCGGGTACCGTCGTAGTACCATTCACGCCCTTGGCCGCATTGCCATTCAAACCGCTGTCTTGGGAGCCAGTCCTGCTGCCGTTAAGTTCAGTACGTCCCATAGTTGAGGGCGAGGACATGAGGTAGCTTGAACCAGCAGGAGGAGCACGCTTCTTCAGAGGCTTGATCTGAGCCGAATTGGAATCGGCAAGCTTGAGAGCCTGCTGATCAACAGTGAACTGAATAGGAGCAGCAGCAGCCTGTGTACGAAGGTAGTACATGCCGGTCTTGAGGCCAAGCTTCCAGCCTGCAAAGTGCATACTGGTGATCTTGCCCATCGTGGGGTCCTTCATGTGGATGTTCAGTGATTGGGACTGATCAATAAAGGCACCTCGATCAGCAGCCATCTGGACGACCTGGCGCTGAGAAATCTCCCAAACAGTCTTATATAGGGCCTTGACATCGGCAGGGATGTTGGGGATGTTCTGAATGGAACCATTCTCAGCAATGATGCGGTTCTTCATAGCATCGGACCACAGACCCATGTCGACAAGGTCCTTGAGCAGCCAGGGGTTGACAACCTGGAACTCACCAGCGAGAACACGGCGCTGGTAGATATTGGAGGTGTAGGGCTCGAAGCACTCGTTGTTGCCCAGAATCTGGGAAGTACTGGCAGTAGGCATAGGAGCAAGGAGCAGACTGTTACGGATACCGTGTGTCTTGACTTCCTCTCGAAGAGTCTCCCAGTCCCAGAGGTCAGAGGGCTTGACGTTCCACATGTCAAACTGGAGGATACCCTCAGAGGCGGGAGAACCCTTGAAGGTGGAGTAGGGGCCCTCCTCCTTAGCCAGCTGCACGGAGGCAGTGAGGGCAGCGTGATAAATGGTCTCAAAGATCTGCTTGTTGAGCTCACGAGCCTCGGGTGACTCGAAGGGCATACGCAGAGCGAGGAAAGCATCGGCAAGGCCCTGAACACCAAGACCAATGGGACGGTGGCGCATGTTACTGTTGCGAGCCTCCTGGACAGGGTAGTGGTTCACATCGATGATCTTGTTCAGGTTGCGAATAACAACCTGACTGACCTTGTGCAACTTCTTGAAGTCGTAGCAAGCCTCATCGTAGTTGATGAAGGAGGGCAGAGACAGAGAGGCAAGGTTGCAGACGGCGACCTCGTCGGGGGCACAGTACTCGATAATCTCAGTGCAAAGGTTGGAACTTCGGATGGTACCGAGGTTCTTTTGGTTGCTCTTGCGGTTGCAAGCATCCTTGTAGAGCATGAATGGGTTTCCGGTCTCAGTCTGGGCCTCAAGAATGGCGTACCAAAGCTTCTGAGCCTTGATGGTCTTGCGACCCTTGCCCTCCTTCTCGTACTTTTCGTACAGAGCCTCGAACTCCTCTCCGTAGCAGTCGGCGAGGCCAGGGCACTCATTGGGGCACATCAGTGTCCAGTCACCGTTCTTTTCAACACGCTTCATGAAAAGATCAGGGATCCAAAGGGCAAGGAAAAGGTCACGGGCACGGACCTCCTCCTTGCCGTGGTTCTTACGGAGATCAAGGAACTCGAAGACATCAGAGTGCCAAGGCTCGAGGTAGATGGCAAAAGCACCGGGCCGCTTGTTGCCGCCCTGGTCGACATACCGAGCAGTGTTGTTGAAGACACGAAGCATAGGAACAACACCGTTCGATGTACCGTTGGTACCGGCGATGTATGAGCCAGTAGCACGGATACGGTGCACATTCAGACCAATACCACCAGCCATCTTGGAGATCATGGCACAGGTCTTGAGAGTATCGTAGATTCCCTCAATACTGTCGTCCTTCATATCAACCAAAAAGCATGATGACAATTGGGGCTGAGGGGTACCGGCATTGAAGAGCGTGGGGGAAGCATGCGTGAAGAACTTGCTGGACATCAGATTGTATGTCTCCAAGACTCGCTCGATATCATCACCCCAGATACCAACAGACACACGCATGATCATGTGCTGAGGGCGCTCGACAATCTTACCGTCAATCTTGAGGAGGTATGATCGCTCCAAAGTCTTGAAGCCAAAGTATTGGTATTGGAAATCGCGGTCGTAGACAATGGCAGAGTCCAACTCCTCCTTATGTCGCATGACGCACTCATAAGTCTCCTTGGAGATCATGGGCGACGGCCGGCCGTTCTTGGGGTTCACATAGTGGTAGAGGTCGCTCACAACAGCGGACCATTGCTTCTTGGTCTGCTTGTGGAGGTTGGAGACGGCAATGCGGGCGGCAAGGATGGCATAGTCGGGATGTGTGACGGTCATGTATGCAGCAGTCTCAGCGGCCTAGGGGTCAATCAGCTTGTGTTTGAAGTGGTCATGATGAGTGAGTCACTTACAAGATCGTCCAATTGCACGGTAGTGACACCTCCGTAGACACCGGAGATAACCTTCTGAGTGATGGCTACGGGGTCAACGTGGTCCATGTCAAGACCGTAACACAGTCTCGAGACACGAGCAGTGATCTTGTCGAACTGGACACGTTCTTGGCGTCCATCTAATGAAGCCAAGTCAGTGATCATGAGTTCTCATGTTGCCAGATCATACATACCTCTCTTTCTGACGAACATGATTGCGGGTGAGTGAGGAAGAGGCGGGGAGGGGAGTTCGGATTTGAGGTTATAGCAGGATCTATTCCTGCTGATAGAGGAGGTTAAAAGGCAGAAGAGCGTCCGAAGGGTTATTGACGCTTCGGTGAAAGAGAATGTGAGAATTATTATAAGATTCGCCGTATTTTGTTGTGGTTGTTGAGGAGATGAGAGAAGCAAATTTCGCGTGGATGGTCGAGAAGGTTTTAAGGGAGTCGCGTCCAGAGACGCGACGCCAAGTTCTTAGCGCGACAAACAGTGACAGGCGTCGCCGCAATCCATTAAAAGAGCCCCGCCTGAAACCTGAGGCAACGCCCCGTTTGATGCTTTGACTGGAGATATGGAGGGTTATGCTGGTGATTGGAGGGAGTTGTAGGAATTCACTTGACTCGCATGGCTTCAGTAAGGACAGAAGTATTGTAATTCGTGGTTATTTCATACATTTTACGCCTGCAATGAGCCAAAGCTCTTCCTCCCCTTTCCCACATCGCGTCCTCGCGTCCCCTGTCAATTTACGTTGCTGCAGCGCTTGGTGGGGTACAGACAACGGCGCGAAATCACGTGAGATCCATGCAGATTAATAATTGTCTCTGACCTCTACGTAAGCAGGAGAACATCCGGTGGAATTAACTGAGCTTGGACCTTGGACTGAGGTTGACGGGAGGATGAGACTGTGAACGAGAACGTAGATCAAAGAGCCAATCATCGTTGCGAATCGAGACTACCTTACTGTTTTACGTTACTGAGCTAGCTGGAGATCACGGTTGCGAGGCAGCAACAATTCAGTGACTCACGCTCGAGCCAAGCAAGAGAAGTTCAAGATCAATGACAGCGAGACCTCTCTTTCACTGTTTTCACTCTTCAGCACGAATTGTTTTCAGGGCATCAAGTCTCAGATTTCAAGCCTCGAAATTCCGCAATATGGCTTCTTCACCAACGCCTCAGCCCGTTGATGGCTCCGGTTATAAACCTAGATATATCGATGTATGTCAATCACCCTATGTATCCGTATCCGTATCCGATATCAGATTCCGTTAACACTTAGCGCTACCAGTAGATCGGTATCAACTTGACCGATCCCATCTTCCGAGGCAAATACCACGGCAAAGAGCGACACCTCGATGATCTCGATGCTATTATCGGAAGAGCCCGTGAAGTTGGTTGTACAAAACTGATAGTGACCGGCTCAGACCTTGGCAACTCTCGAGATGCCCTCACCCTTGCCAAAGATTATCGTAATCTCACCCCTGCTTATCAATCTGATAACACGACTAACATCGCCCACAGCCGGAACTATCTTCGGCACTGCAGGCATTCATCCCTGTAGCAGCTCTGTCTTCAGTGAAGCGGGTCCTTCTCACGAGTCTGAGCACACAACACCATGTGATCCCGATCCTTCAGCTCCGGTCTCGGAAGAGCACCCCCCTTGCCCAACAAAGACCGGTAAACTCATCAGAGACTTGACCTCTTTGGTGACAGAGGCCCAAGCATCAGGCCAGAAGAGCCTTGTGGCTCTGGGTGAGTTTGGCCTTGACTATGATCGACTGCATTACTGTTCGAAGAGCATCCAGCTCCATTCTTTTGCAGCTCAGCTCCAGGTTGCTGCGTCGATATCTCCTCAGCTTCCCCTGTTCCTCCACTCTCGCGCCGCCCACAATGATTTTGTTCGACTTCTGAGGGAGGCTTTTGGTGAGAAGCTAGAGAAGTTGGAGAAGGGTGGCGTAGTGCATAGCTTCACTGGCACAGCTGAGGAGATGCGCGAGTTGATGGACTTGGGTCTCTACATTGGTATCAATGGATGCAGCTTCAAGACTGCAGAGAACTGTGCTGTTGTCAAGGAAGTTCACCTTGACCGTCTTATGATTGAGACCGATGGACCATGGTGTGAGGTGCGACCAAGCCACGAGGGCTACAAGTATCTGATCGAGAAGAAAGAGACGTCCAATACCGAGAACCAACAGAATGGGACTGCCGCTGCCGCTGCCGCTGCCGCTGAGTCTACACAAAAACCGCAAAAGCAGTCGAAGAAGAACCAGAAGAAAGAGTCTGAGGTACCGGAACGATACAAAACTGTCAAGAAGGAGAAATGGGAAGAGGGAGCCATGGTGAAGGGACGCAACGAACCTTGTAATATCGAGCGTGTCGCCAAGATTGTCGCAGGTATCAAGGGAGTTAGTATCGAGGAAGTTTGTGAAGCTGCATGGAAGAACACAGTGACAGTTTTCGGACTTGAAGAGAGCTAAGAATTGGCTGACCAGTCATGCTGTCATGGGGGTATCAAATAGAGAAGAAAAGACATAGACCATGCGCCATTATAGATCCAACATTTGCTTCACATCCCCGAGCCCTTGTATCCACGTATTCTTCCATGCCTCACAAGTCCTGTTGTAACCCCCTCTTCACCTGTCATCCACCCCGGCATCCGCTCTCCATCTATTATGCCAGCCTCTACAAGTTGCCGTACGCCAGCCCATACATGCGTTCCAGAAAATGTAACTTTGATAGTCGGTGTCCATCGATCTGAAGAGGTGGCATCATCGTTGTCTTCCTCTGCTGCGATATTCGCCTCTCGAATAACAGCGGCAATCTTGCTCTTTCGTCGATTCTTGCTCCCTGTCGTGGCACCATCTTCATTCTCTTCTGCATCACCAGTATCTTCACTTACAGAAGGAAATGGATCCTGTATGACGACGTCAACCTTTTCCACTCCTTTACCATCAGTGACAAGACCTGAATCGCCGAACCGAGCCTTGGCAACCAATTTCGATTTCTTTGCAACTCGTTCAGATTCAGTGAATGACACTCCTCGTTTGAGACTGAGACTTGAGGACGATGATTCTCGAGATAGGGGTGGAGTTGGAATAACGGTATCCAATGGAGATATCTTTGTGGCTTCATTGGAATAGATGCTCCAGCCACCTCCTGCGGAGTTTGTGCGTCCAGATCCCTTCTTTTCTAGAAGCGCATCCAAGTTCTTGCTCTGAAGGTTTCCTGATTTGAGAGTGTATCTTTCACGTGGGCGTGAGAGAGCCTTGGGAACCCCATCCACGATTAAGCTGTGTAAGCTCTTAGACTCTCCTGAGCCAGTGTTGCCTGTAGCCTGCGATTTCGTAATGTACAAAGCAGGTGATCCATCGGGAAACGCAATGTATACTGTCCTTGAAGAGTCGAAGTTTGTTGCTGTGCCATTTGGGTTTCGACTTGAAAGAGCAAAATCCGTGTTGTAGGGTGAATCGATGACAAGAATGCGCAGCAGTAGAACGGGTATGGCCGTAGGTCGGTGAAAGTGATAATGTGCCTTGACATCAGGTAGCACATGGGTTTGAAGATTTTGGAGAAATGTTGATGGATGAAACCGAGGTATTGTCAAACTTTCTTGGTCGACTCTGAGTACCTGGTCCTCGCCGGCATCTTGTGAAGGCTGCTTTAGAGGCAGAATCTGATAGGCAGACCATTTTTGAGACGTTGGGTTCTGTTCGAAATAGGCCATATCGGCCATGGCTAGTTGATATAATGTCAGGCCAAGTCTCCAATCGCCCTCAACAATACGGCTGACAACATCTCTCTTTGACCCTTTTTGATGCTGCATATCGAGATAAAGTTGTTGTAATTCGTCAATACTTTGACAGGGGGGGTAAAGATCGTCATTTTCCTCATCGTCGTCTTCATCCCTCCTCTCGATGTAAGGAATAGAATTCGGGAGACTCTCATCGTCAAGCCAGTCTAGTGCCAGGGAAATAAGAGACTCCCGTGAGAGTCTATTGAGACTCTTTACAACAGCAGGATTAGATGCATCAACTCGTAATGATGATGGAAGCCTGGATTTTGTCGGGATAGAGTAGCGGGCCATTGTTGTTTGTTTGATTGTTTGTGTTTACAATGGTAAAGTCACAGAAACCATTTGAGATGTTGAACAAGGCATGCGCTGAGCAATAACGCAAGGCTTGTCCCATTGATTATCGCCTATACTGGGTTTGGTTGACCAATTGGCTCTTGAGGCAGATGAAGTCGATAAACAATGCTTGAACGCTTCGATAAGACGCGATATTCGCTTTGGAGTCGCGTCTCAACCCAATTCCAAACAAGCGCTATTGAATGCACGGACCAGTCAATGTATCTCGGTGCTCGGGCAGAACATCTTGTAGTCCGATCACGTGCATAGTCACGTGAGATATCATTGCTGTCTCTCCTACAACTTGAACCGTGGATTTGAGGATTCACAGCGTGCGCGTTTCGGTGAGATTCTCAATTTGCCTGAACAGCTTCAAAGAGTATTTACCGCTTTTCTTCGGGGAGGCAATGCTCCTTTCATAAGAAGTTGAAACCGACGACTCGGCTCTAAAGATGGGTCGACTCGGACATGATCGTGAGCCGACGCGGAAGAGCTAGTTGATTGGTTCAGAGTTTCCAGTGCCTCATGGCTTCTTGTCAGAACCAGACCAGCAGACCAGATAACCGCGGTTCCACTACCAAGGGGTTATTGGCTTTGGCATTCACAGGTTTGGCTCCGACGCTGACTACGGAGTACAGGGTCTAATGAGCCCTGATGGAATTCACCGTCAGAAGTCATCACTCATCTTGACCTCGATGTAATGGGGCAAATCATTGACGACACCCGCGGGCCGCGCTGGGAATTGATTTTCTGTGTCCGTTGAGAACTCTCTCTGGATTGGCTTCACAAATGCCCCCACGTAGTCGAGGGGCAGGGGCTATGACGTTTCGACAGGATCCTGCAGATCTGTCCGGCAGATTTTTCAAGACGGGCTAAGGATTGAAGGAACAAACGCATCAGGGATCGTGCAGTGTAATACAAGTGATGCCCTTGATGCCTCAAAGGAACACCAACTCCGAGCTGTAGCGGAGTGCAATAAGCCCGTGGTAAGCCTATCTCCAGAGCCTCAATAATATGTGTCATAATTTTCTTCTAGTGACCTGGGGCCGCAGACAAGCGAGTCGTTATTCAAGCCGGGGACACTTTCTTTTTGGAGATTGATTCATTTGGATTTCCACAAGAGATCCATTTCATTCCTGGGGCCCCAATTTTGACGGGGAGTTCGGGAAATGTCCGGATCCTGAGACTCGACATCGGCTCAACTCAAAAAGAATCGCGCCGACCGACAAGAACCTACCTATTACTTGCCCCAAGAGGTTTATGGGTTGGGTCATGGTTGACTTTGCCCACGCGCAAGCAAGGGATGACCTCCACTCGGTTCCAGCTTGCAGCCGCAAAAGCGCACGAGCTACGAGGGACCCTTGAGGCGGGATCATATGCAACCCAACAAATAAAGACGAGAACCTGTCAGCCTGTCTGGGACTATCACAATGCATGAGTGTGATGAAGACGGTTAACCATGTATACAAGTGGGGGGCCAGCCTAGAAACCTGTACAGAGCAGTGCTGTTGTTTTGCTTCTGAACTTTGGATGCTTGATCTCGAGCAGACGGAGATATCTTTTCCAGTAACTTGAGCTTCTCTCATTCCGAGGCTCAACTGCCGAATTTTAAAATGAAATAACCTTTGTGCGTGAATTCCGTTCACCGATTATTCGGCTCAGCGCAAAAAACTAGAGTTAGCGAAAACCAAAATAACAGACTTGTAACGATACGGTTAGTTGAGTTTATTCGACTGAGCCAAAGAGCCGAACGAACTCCCCGAACCTGTCCGGAATCGCCACCTGCAGAGCAGCAGAAACGTTGCGGTGGCTTGGCTGATCGTATTTCCACGTTCGATGGCGCTCCAATTTTGCTGTTGTGTCGGGTGAAGCTCCCTGCGTCGGCTGTGACACCAACGCCAAAAGATGCACGAGTGGGGTGTCTCTTTGTCGC
This sequence comes from Fusarium brevicatenulatum, assembly GCA_013363135.1. NCBI lineage: Eukaryota > Fungi > Ascomycota > Sordariomycetes > Hypocreales > Nectriaceae > Fusarium > Fusarium brevicatenulatum. The sequence continues at coordinate 17,540 of JABEEJ010000116.1, read as the reverse complement.
AGTTCATCCCTTTTGAGGTAAAGGAGAGCAAGCCAACCCACGCTCGTGTGATAATTTGTGAAAATAATTACTCATTGGGATCGAGGGATTGGTGTTTTGACAAGGACGCCTCACATTCCGAAGCGGAGAAGGGACCGCAAGGAATAAGGACAACCCACGTTTTCAGATGAAAGTGAGAAAATCTGCAGATGAACGACAGGGGGCGGGGAGTTGAATTTCCACCGTGGCTGATGTTTTGTGTCCACTGGTAGAGTAGAGTTATGAACTGTTCACACAAAGAATACGTATTGCCAATTGCAGTGTTCGAAGTGATGAGTTGCTTAAAAGTTTATCAAAATCAACAGATATTCGTATCCATTCAGTATGCTCTGTAGAGAAACCCCGTATTACTTACATCACAATTAACAGCCTGAACTGTCGTCGCTTGAGGTAGCCGTCCCCATGTACCACTTGAGGGTTGGTGTAACTCTCTGGTTGGTGGTTGGCGTGGGGGGTGAGAGGGGAAAATCCATGACGGCTGGAACCATCATCTGCGTGATTGTTAAGCAAGCCGACGGTCTGCAGGTAATACTCGCTCGGGGAAGCTTGGTAATCAGATTCTACACTATGAGCCTATCGACCATGAATACCAGTTGAGAGTTATTGAGTTGCAAAACGGGCAATGAATTGGGTTGTGAATAGGGTTCTACAATGAACAAGACAGCTACAACAAAGAATACAAGTAGGTCACAACCAACACAAATCATCCTGAGATGAGTATTGCGACATTCAAAAACTGCGGTGCCATTCGCCGAAGAGACCCATGTTCTAGGCTCACTTCAATCTCATCGCCAATACTCCGTACATCCATTACAACCCACTAAACCTCTAGGGGATGCCACCCACTATCCCACAAATTGTCCAGTGACTGCCCTCAGCTCACTACCCACTCCGTACCTAGTGGCTTCGGCGGCAATCGGCCTCAACTCGCAAGTTACCTTACCTTAGCATCCACTTTGAGAAAACCGACTTGACTGCCTGTTCTTTCTTCCTCCACTTCCTCCCCTCAAGTTCCCCCAGAATCAACCTCGGAATACTGGTACATTCACTGTTGATTTCGATACTGGATTTCGACGACAACACCACCGACGACCGCCCAAGTACATCACCGACTTCGACAGCCATCGACTTGTGATTGTGGCTGTGACTGTCTCTATTGAGTCACCAGGGCCTCTACTGCAAATTTGTCCATACAAAACCCCGCTCATTCTCGCTGAGCCGCTTTCGGAACCGGTACCGAACGAAAAACGTCGACCATCGATTGAAGGGACGACGAGGAATTCATATTGTTATTGGAGAAAACATTGAAAGAAAGGGTTATCAATTTCGATTAGATCGCCGAAATGTCAAACTTCAACGGTCGTCGCGGCCCCAATGTGTCGCAGTATCTTCGCGACCTCAACGCCATCAACCGTCAGGAGACTGCCCACGAGGAGCCTTTCAACATGGAGGAGGATCTCGCTCTTTTTACCAATACTCAGTTCTTCGATTTTGAGACGAACCAGACCACCGATTATCAGGCTCAACCTCTGAAGGTTGATATCGAGGCTGCTCAAAGCACTTCGCCTTCTGATGGAATGACCCCGGCTCCCTCTGTTGTTGGTGATATCAACACCAGCAGCTTTGATTTCATTCAGGGTGAGTTTCCGCTATCTCTGCAGTATCGCATTTGTTTCCCTATGGCCGGGTCAGGTTGAAAAGAGCAGTTGGAAGCATACAACATGAGACAAAGATCGAGTCAAGACGGGAGCATTAGTTCCGACACAAAGCAGGGATTTTGTTTATCAATTTCAATGCAGACATGCCGAAGATGGGCTGATATCCGTCTTGCTTCATTTTTGTTGTCGCTCAGGGTTTTCCCTTCTCTCCTCCAGACGTATGGCCACTGTCCAAGCGGATAGTCAAAATCCTGGCCTCATACACCCTGACCCTGAAATCGGCAATGAACAGCGTCTCTGCTGCTTTACTGGTTACTAACCTTACTACCCCCACCTTCCGTTGAGAGCCCTGCTCCCGATGTGCATCACGCCCTTCTGTCATTGGGGACAAGTTGTCCCTCGACGCAAGTCTACTTGAGTGTGGCCCGCCTGGGATCCCCAGCTCGATATCAGTGGCTGGAGGGTGGTGGTGTCTATGGTGCAATATCTCGTGATTTGCCGGTACTGATCACGACATCGACTTACACCCCTGCACCTCACAACCACTTCCCAAGTCGGGAAAGCCTGCTTCCCCAGGCCTCAAGGGCCTATGCAAGACTATCCGTTACTCTTCAACTCTCAATGTCTACTATCTTCTTCTCGTCTTCGTCATGATACTTGACTCTTCTCGACATCAACTGACCATATTACGATGGCAGGCGATTTTAGCTTCCCCGACTTTACCAGTACCTACCCGTCCACTCCTTTGAACGGCTTCGCGGATGGTGCTCAGAACTTCCCATCTATGCAGCCAAACGCCCCCACGGGCTACCAGCCCGTCCAGCAACAGCAACAAGCCTCCCATTACGGTCAGCAGGCTACTCCTCAGCCTTCAGCCGAGAAGCGTGGCTCTGAGAGTGGCCCTGGTGCCGGCCGCGGAAGCCTCAACTTTGAGGAAGCCTCTCGCCATGCTGCTGAGGAGGACAAGCGAAGACGCAACACTGCTGCCAGTGCTCGTTTCCGCATCAAGAAGAAGCAGCGTGAGCAAGCCCTCGAGAAGTCTGCCAAGGAGATGTCCGAGAAGGTTTCCGTCCTGGAGAGCAAAGTCCAACAGCTTGAGATGGAGAACAAGTGGCTCAAGAATCTTCTTGTTGAAAAGAACGAAGGCAACGATGAGATCGTCACATTATGGAAGGAGTTTGCCGCGTCCAAGTCGAGCGACAAGTCCGAGTCAAAAGCTAAGTCCGCCGTCAAGGAGGAGACAAGGTGATCCGACGTATAGCGTTGGGGAAGACAATACGGCGACAAAGACGGGCGGCGTTCTGGCTCGGAGCATTTGGGGATGGCAATGTGGCGTTTAATTCTGATCTTTTCAACAATGTCTGGGATACATGGTGCATGATGATGGGGCACCGAGGCTAGCCATCAAGGCTGCCTCGTATGGTGCACAACCTAAAATATCGCGAGGCTTCGTGAGGTGATGTTCAATGGATGACGATATGATGGATATACATGGTTGTTTGAAGGCAACTGATAGAGACCAGTCCCTGTGTTCGGATGACAGGACAAACTGGGAGGGCCTTTTTGTTTTGCAATGATATCAACGGGTATACGATACATCGTTTCCGTAACTAGTTTCTTAAGGTTCAACACGTTCAAAAAGTCTAGCTTGCCTGTGTCTGTGAGAAGAGTCGCAATGTCATCCATTGCATCTAATTGCCGGCATCTTTATCGCATTATCCGAACATCCGCGGGCCTCTATCATTCTTCATAGCATTAAATCGCACTCATTTATCGGCATTGGTGTCTGACTTTTGCTCCTCCTCCGCTTTCTTGGCCTTGAGAACGTCCATCCTCTCCTTGTTCCTCTTTCCCAACAATCTCAACGTCTGCGCTCTCTCATGCTCAGTCATACCCGCCCAGTTTCCAATCCTACCCATAGTTCCATCTGTGTTTACAACGAGCGGGCCCATGGCGTCGAGCTTAACAGACTCGCCCACGCGAAGAGACGTCACGTCATCGCCCTGGTCTGCGGCGGCATGTTCTGGGGCTGGAAGAGGAAGTGGTGTCTTGTTGGTGTCCTTAGCTTCGGTGGACCCTGTATGTGTTTGCTGATCGTTGCTGGACATTGTACTAGAGAAGCGAGTTGCAAATGTAGTGTTGTATAGACGAGTGATTGTAAGACGTGGGAGCCGCTTGAGCATAATGTGGATGAGTTGGTATGGCTTCACTCGGTGAGTGAGAGTCCTTCGTGAGGAGACCAAAGCACGGAACTCTCACTATATGATAAGTCTTGTTTGATTGACTGACTTTTTATGAGTCTGGCCGAGTCTGGGTGTTTCTACTGATGGATTATTATACTGAAAAGTTAAAGGATAATGTGAGAGTGTCGTGGAATAAAGTTAGGCGGAGGATAGAAAAAAATGGAAGCCGATAGAGTAGACCAGCCACTAAGAATCCCTGCGCCAATTCTAGAACTAGCCGCTCGATTGTCTTCCATATTCCAGCACTCAAACGACCAGATTAGATCGAGATTCATGGCATAATTATCACAAGGTATCCGAAAATATCTTATCATATTCTTCGTCGAATTTCGCCTTTGTTAGGAGAAGCATTACCGTTGTTCGTACTGGCCAACTACCAGAACACCACAGACTACATACAGTTACAGTGGGGACTTGACCTCACATCAAGAACTACCTATCCACAGCGGGTATCGTCCTTTCGGCCATTTTTGCTTATTTTACAAAGAGATCGGGACTTTTGAGCGAGATGTGCGGGTAGATCTACGCCTCAGTGCAATGTCGCCATCACCCGAACTTCTGATAGGATCATCACCTTTGAAAGGCTAATTCAGGGTCTCATCCAAGCGGGAGCAGGGGCGATGACGAGCTGAGCTGGATGAGTGGACTTGAGGGCGGCATAAGGCGTGATAGATGCAGCTGCAGAGATGCGGCGGTCTAGAGTTCATGTGTGTCGTCTTTATGCTCAGCGTGGGGTAACTTGCCAAAAGGGTGCGATGGATAGAGTATTTAGTCAGGCCATGATCAAGTGATAGAGGACTAATCGTGGGGTTTCAAACAATATCAAAGAGCCCGAGAAAAGGACATTTCCTTAGGAGAATAACGATGAATGCAACTGTCTGAGACGATCTAGCAGACCCCTCCATCTATGAAAGGATGATTTCTTCCAACACTAATTCTTGTGTAACCTCAGCTTAACTCATGTTCAACTGCATACATTTGTCATGCATGACAGTTGTGACTGCATATCTGCTGTCTCTGTGAGATAACACTCTCTGTGAGATGTCTCAAAACCGTAAAAGCGCAAAGCTCCTCCACAACCCGGCTCAGGCAATAAAACAGCTCATAACTCATGTGGCCGAGCCACACTTCAAGCAAGCCATGTATTGCTTGTCTTAGGAGAAGACTTAGTTGAGCTTTCGGTGCCTACAGCGTGTTAGTTCTGCAACTACTATGGCGACATATTGGTGGAAGTAGAACTCACTTCTGAACAACACGTTCAATGGCGTCCATTCCCATCTTTAGAACGTCCATGCGGGGGCCGTATGAGAGTCGAACGAAGTGATGGCAGGGAGAGTCAAAAAGATCACGACGGCGTGAAGGGTTAAGATCGAAAAAGATTCCAGGCACCACAATGACCTTCTCAGCAAGACAGGCCTGGAAGAAATTGAGGCCATCGGAGATGGACTCGGGAAGACCCTCGAGGTTGAGCCAACTGAAAATCGTTAGGCGTCGATTAAATGAAGGCCAAGTAGGTGTAGTAACTTACAGGTAGAATGTCGAATCCGGCACGTACTTGATGATGAATCCCATCTCCCGCAGGCGTCGTACAACGAAGTCACGCTTATCCTAAGAAACAGTGAGCTTTCCGTGTTCTCTTGATGCGCACCTCAGGACCTACTCTGAAGTGAGACTGAAGGTGAATCATCTCTTTCTTGACCAAACTGGGCTCAAGCATAGGAATAGCAGCTTCCTGGAAAGGATGAGAGGCGCCACCGTCCAGGTAAGAACCGCATGAACCGATGCTACAAGTATGTCAGTCATATATGGCAGAAAAGGGGCACCAACAAAAATGACTCAAGGAATCCAGAGAAAATTCAGGATAGGACGTACGCATTGATGTATTCTAGCAGGACAGAATTAGTGTCTTTTCTTGGTGTGTGGATTGTTTGATGTGCTTACCCTTGGGTCCTAGGATCCAAGCAATTCTCCAACCGGGCAGACGAAAGCGCTTGGTGAGACCATCAATGATCAGAACATCATCTTCGTCGACGTCATCCACGTTCTCAGCCGCTGAGATAGTCGACCCATCGCAATTCGATGTGTAGTTGTATCCCGAGTAGAACTCGTCGCTGATGAATGTGGCTCTGTCTCGACAGATGTCCTGGATCTCCGCAAGCTCCGGGTTGGCGATAACACGACCGGTGGGATTACGAGGGTTCGAGGTAAGAATGACAGAGGTACCACGGGCAATTTCCTCGGCAATCTTGTCGGGGTGAATGTGGTAGCCGTCCTCTTCAGCCAGAGGGACGGGAATGGCGGCAAACTGTGAGATTTCGTCAGCACCCCACCACCAAGCATAGCTTTTTCGCTAGAGTAAAACGCACGTTCTTGAAAAGACTCAGCATCTCATTGTAAGCCGTGTAGTCGGGCAAGAAGAAAGACAGGTATGAGTTGCCGAGAACCGCGGCGATACGGATGAGACCAGCACGGCCACCGGGAACGATAGCTACGTTCTCCCAGGTGTATTGACTCTCCTTACCCTGACGGTGTTCCTCATTGTAAAGTTTGGCAACCGCCTCTCTCAAGGGCTTGATACCAGCGGTAGGGCCATACTCTCGGCCAGCCATTGAAATGTTGATGGTCTCGGGTCGGGGGAAACAGCCCTCAATGTCATCCTCGACTTCAGGGGCACCCTGGCCAAGATTGGCCCATGATTCAGGATCCTCGAGGTATCCATACTCAGAGGCTCGCTCTGTACACCAGATGACACCAGTGGATGATCGGCTGGCATCGAGACCAGCATGAGGCATGTGTCCCTCATGAGCATTTCGGAACTGACGATGAACCTTGGATTGGAACTCTAACAAGATATTGAATTAGTATAATGCGATTGGTTACAGTTGTTTTCATACAATATCTCTATCGCGTTGGGGAGTTGAATTATGACGTTGTGGGGCAGCTCAGAGCTGTAGCTGTAGCTGTAGCTCATGTAAGGCGGATTTGGAGGGGTTCAGTTCATGGAGGGGCAAAACGGCAGGGATTGTGAGGGACAGAGAGGGGAAGACCACATCGGTGGCGCCGGTAGTGAGAGTGAAAAGGCGGGACGGTGAGGGGAGGTAAGAAAACGGTGAAGAGAGTGGACGAGGCTTTGATTGTTGATTTATCGTAGACAACTCATCGAGTTGGAGAATGTGGTGTTGAAGTAGTTCGAGCAACTCCTTCAAGATAGAGAGGTGCAACGTTATAGCGAGAAGCCAAGCTCCGGAACAAAGAAGCCACAGACGAGACACAAATGCTTACCGTTGGTTGAAGGCTCAGTCGTACTGAAACGTCGAGTGAGTGTCTTGGGTGCGCCAGTATGGCGGTTGATAGAGAACTTGCGTCCACTGAAAGACATGATGGCGATGCGAGAGAGGGATAATAAAGAGAAGAGAGTTGATGAAAGGTTGGAGTAGTATTTGATTAGGTAGTAGTAGTAGTAGTAGTAGTAGTAGAGATGGTGGTGGTTCCTAGCAGGACCAGGTTAGGTAATGGGAAGCTGGCAATAGGAATGGCTCTAGTGAGGCCCAGTCATGCAAGTCACAATAGTCGCGACCGCCGGATCAAGATGTCGGCAGGGGAAGAGATGATCTATCTCAGGAAGAGAAGAAAGAAGGGAGAGAGAGGAGGAAAAACTCAGTGTGGATGTTTACGGGGGATTGAATATAAGTGCAAAAAAAACCAGTAATGGCCTTGGTCACTAAAGCACAGAAAAATTCGGGGGTGGGACCTTTTAGGTTGCCTCTCCAGGTACTGTACCACAGCAGGAAGAAAAGCAGAAGAAAAGAAAGAAAAAGAGGCCATTCAGCGACTAGAAACTGTAAACAGTGCCTTGTCAGTTGGTCTGTGAGGCCCCAGGAGCCAGGAGCCAGGTGAGCATTGACCTGGGGCTGCAAGGTGAAGGAGGTGGTGAAGAAAAGAGCTGCAATTGGATTGGATTGGATGGGATTGGGCTGAATTGTATGCATCATGCATCACCCGTAACGGAAAACGGCATCTCTAGAGTCAATTCTTTGGCTGCATAATTATCGTGTTGCGTGTCGAGGTAACCAAGCTTTCGCCCCAAGATCGAACATGATCGCCAAACAGCTCACACCGAGTGTCCAAAGCAGGACGAATAATCTCTCAAGCATGCCACTATTCGCAGTTTCGGCGTTCCATTACAGCGTCAATCCTGGGGTAGATGCCCCCCTTTTCGCAGTCTGATACGACATGTCATGTCGTTTGAAAGTCGAGACGCTTCTCTAACAGATATGCACGTTGCCAGCTCTGCCCAATCATTGGAGTTTTGCCCTACTTTTTCAAGATTTCTCTTTCTATCATTTGGCACCGTCACCTCAATGACAAGCAAAGTGACGTACTGCTACTGCCCATTAATGCTTAGTAGTTAGCTCAAGAGCTTAGGTGGGGGTAATATTGAGGTGAGCAAGGAATTCACCTCAGTGTACCGATCAACCTGGGTGAGGTAGTCAGAATAACAAGTTTAATTCCTATTATTCCTTCGTTCAACTTCTCTTCCCTCATATCCTGCCCAATCTCAACCTAACCGGGACGTTTGAGTCCGGCCAAGACCCGCAAACATTGGCATTGTGACGATCTCAGAGGGTCTAGCCTCGATATCCGTTACCTAAAACCCCAGTTTGGTCTCTTCCCTTACCCACAGTGTCTCCGACCCCAGGACAGCGAGTCAAGCTCAACACCAACTGGTCCGGAGCTTGGACTGCCGGCCCGGCCCCCTAGCTTCAACTCCAACTCCAACTCCAGACCATCAACTCCAACACAGTCAGAACCTCAGGGCTGATGTCTTTCGGTCATTCCATGTGGAATGTCGCGCATCAGATCAAAAGGGAAACTCGGTGAGAACCCGAGCCTGAAACACTCTAGAAGCTCGCTAGAACATCCAAGAACAAGATATCTTGTCCTGATAGAGCACAAGGAAGCAGCCCGGTTGGTCCCGATCTCGCGGGTCCGTGAGCCTCGAGAGACCACTTATAACTTGTCGAATCATGAGACAGACACGTTACTAAGACATTGTGTGGAACGTTTTCGATACCGACGAGGGTTGGTATCTCCATGCTCACCGTGCTCACCTAGACTGCGCCGCGGAACGAGACGGCCTCGCCGTATAACGGCGATACGCGCCGAGACTGCTTTGATTATTCGCGCAAACGCATTGAACTGACAGGCATGAAAGACAGGAGTAATTGAGATACGTAGCAATATTTCCCCAATGAGTTGGCAATACCAAAGTCTTGGCAAGAACTTATATGGATTGGTGAAGCTCTAGGGTATTTAATAATGCTTATCTGTGTTTACAACCAGTTTGCTTTACTCGACAATATCTTAACAAACATAGGTCAAAGCAACAGTAAGGCAAGAAAGGAAGATAGTATTCAAGACTGTCTGCTCAGGTTTGTTTTAGTACGTAATACGCTCCTTCATGTCAAGTTTCCTGGTACTTGATCCGCATAAATACAAACTTCATAATCATTGAACGTTCAGCGATGGATTTTACACGAAACTACATAATAGAAACATCGTATATCCTAGGCACCACTAAAACATACCTCTGCTGATCAAAGGGGTGCTAGTCTGCACTTATTGTAGCAACACAACTCCAACTTCGAAAGAAGAAGTTTCTTTAGCATGATTATATATATGTTATTATCAGACCAGAAATATTCTTAAGCAAGAAACTACACCGCTATTGGATGACAACAGAAAAACGCCTTATCGCTCTGTCAAAATACTTGATATGGGCAGGACATGCCTGGTACAGATGCGCTCGTCACACACAGTACGTCAGATGAAACGCACAATATTCAGTTCACACTGACAAACAACAGGAAGAATTGGGATATGCGGCTGCGATAATCGCGGGGAGATCCAATGAAACTCACCCGGCCGTGCCATGAAGGCTTGACGAATGTCGAGGGAAAACAGCCCTCCAGTCTGGAGAGACTGATGAGACCTCCCAACGTCGTGGCGGGGATTAACACAATCTTCCATGAAGGTTGCACTGTGTCGGGAAACATATTCCGGCTTCAACGATTTGTGAAGGATAAGGCCACAGTTTTCGAGGAGCAACCAGCGCCAATGGCAAGACTCATGCGCCAGAACAACCGAGTCCTGCAATATCTTCCCGTTGAACCTCTCCAAGACCTCAAGGTCAACGATGACGACGGGCGCCAACCGTCACATCGTACCCTTGACCACAGAAACGGCATAGATACGCATTGGATGTATCATGCGACACCCTTGGGGATCGTTGAGCCTCCTAAGGAGCCCATCGACAGACTCAATGTCTTCTTGTCAACACATTCTCTGGACTCGACGCCAACAAACCCAGAAGTTCACGTTGTCTACCTATACTTAATGGCTAAGAAGTCTGATAAACTGGAGTCGGAGGTGTTTGGACGAATGCCAACAGTTGACCTGGAGATGACTAGGCGATTATACTGGAAACAGATGGGAAGCATCGAGACACAGGTGCCCATCGACCATACTTTGTTCTCGCCTCGAAACGAGGAATAAGGTGAGCCTTAAGTTGGCGCTGCGACTAGGAAGGAAGCTCCAAGACTTGATCTACGACACAAACCAAATGGTGTTCAAGTGGAACGGCGTCTTTCATGAGGTCATGAATGCAATAGCCAAGGTAAGCCTACCAAGCGTGGGTGATATCAAATTGCTCATGACCAACGGCGCCACAACACAGGAAACGACTACCGACCCAGAGGAGCATCCCGTGTCGTCCGATGAGCCTTTAGACGCCTGAGAACTAGGAACCTTGTACCCGCACCGAACGCGCCAATACCACGACGCAATCACGGAGCTCACCGTTCGGGCCGTCGACTGGAAGCCCCTGATAGACACACTCAATGTAAGGAGGCCAATGCAGGCTGAGATTTTGTCAATGGTCAAAATCCTATGGGACGACTTCGGCGAGGAGGCAGCAGATGGCGCCCGTCTCTCAAGAGTAGATCCCAATGAGATTGACGAAACAACCAAGGTCCAGCTCATGTCGAGACTTTTGAGTGTATTGCACGCTTAGCGGACGTGTTTATCCGCTGATGAGGAAGGTAAAATAGATGTGGTTCAATACTGACTTAAACTACCATCGGGATAGGACATGAAATTAGAACAGAAATCATAAACTTTAGACCTAATTTGTCTAACCTTGTGATATTTAGGTAAATCTTTTCTGATTTTAGGATAATCTTAGGCCTAAATTTAGCAAAGATTATTCCCATTGTTCACCCTTTCAGCGCGGAGTTGTGATGACAATTTGAATGGGTGTTCTTGATAACCCATCAGGAATGCTCTCCAAGGCAGCGAACTAGAAAGACTCATGAAATTGTGAGAGTGTAATCAGAAAACCGGTGTTTGTTTCCTCCCAAAGGGTGAGTCTTTTGCAGTGCCATGTTAGAGGTATCCCGACGAGCAGTCAGAAATTCTTCCCTGCTTAGAGACGAACAACAGATTATCAGTGCTGAAGCCTAGAGATGTCAGTCTCTCTTATGAGAAGGACACAAGCTGCCGCAAAGTCGTCTAGGGATTAATTTCCTTGTATCCTCTCAAGCTAGGCATTGATAATGGTCTCCTTTCGTACTCAGTCTCATAACAAGTTAGCCGAGACAATCACGGGTTCCTCTTTTTAAAACAGATTAGGAGACATAAAACTTTTAGTTGCTTCACAAGAAATCAAGTTCTGCCTGTAGGTTCTTGACTGAGGTTGCACAAAGGACAATCTTTTGCAGGTCCGCGTATTTCATTTTCTGGTGGCATGAATTGCGGAAAGTTGCAGGGTACTCAGGAGATGCTCATGGAACATGCAGTTTCATAACTAAGTTTCCAGAGAGCTTTAGTAGAAGCTGAGGTAATTCAGATACAACATGGTCTAATGCATCTAGGTTCATCTTTGATAGCAAAGCCTTGGGCAGTCGCTTATCTCCATGGCTTGATCCCGTATGTCTCTTGGAAGAATCAGCATGGATAACACTGAAACATCAAAGACTAATTCATCATGTTCGTGGTGTATTCGAAAGATATAGCCTTTTTTTTTTTGAAGGTTGAGGGGAGCCATCACAGAAAAGAAACTCATTGCTTCAGGAGACCAAATTTTGAACTTCCTTTGTATCAACATTTCAAATAACAGAAGGTCATTCCTCAGGAGGTCCTGCAGATCATGTATCTCATCCAGGAATGGAATGAACGACCTTGTGAGGATGTGAACGATCAGGCACGAGGCAACACCGACCTGCACTTTCCAAAAATCATGTCACTCGAAGGGAAGGAGCTCAAGCTCTCCACTCATACCTCAAGTTGCACCGCTCACAACTTTCGACTTTCGACTTTCACCTTTACACATTCGATCTTCACCTTTTAATAAGCTTGACTGGAGAGAACCATCTCCATCCTCGATAATTCTGAGCTCCTTCACTGGCGTCGCCAGCTGTCCCTTCCAACACCAAAGAAGATATCCCCTCCTGCACAAGAGACTCCGTTGTGTTTTCGTCCCAAAAAGAACCCTATGAACGACTCGTCGTCAATACCAGGAGAACATTTCAAGAACAAGACAAGCAAACTCAGAGGCGCCCTGTTTCAAACGACGGAACAGAACTCGACCCAAACCGAACACAACCATTTAGTGGAATCACAATACCAATAAAGACACACGAGTCTTGAAAGAGCAACACAATGGATCATACTGAGCCAGATTTGGAGAGTATCATGATCAAATTAAGAGGCCCCCAGTCGATCACAACAGCTGAATTTGACCTGATCGCCCAACACCCTGAATGGTTTACCATACTGGGTGAACGCGAGCGACTAGCTTTGTCTGAGTCCCGCGCTCTTCGACTTCTCGAGGATGTCTCGAGCGACTATGAAGTTTACCCCGGTCAATATGCACAGATTGACCACTACCTCACAAGACATGGGCAGTTACAGCGAATGATAGACGCTTCCAAGATGATGCAGCGTCTTTGGGCTCGGCAGAAGGCAGACGATGAGGAGGCTGGACTGATCACCCCTACTATTGAAGACAAGCCCCATACATGGACTGAAGACCTGGCTACCTTTGCAAGAGGCTGTCTCAAAGCTCTCAGCGGCGAAACCGTCGACGTTGATGATGATACGGACGGATCACATTCCGGAACCGAGCACGAGGAAGACACATTTATGAGTCCTGATCTTCCGGAGATCATCACCTTGTCACCTGAGTTCGCCAGACATATGCGAGATCAGATCCGCAATCTCCCTTGCCGAGCTGTCGAATGGGATTGCCTTCTGAAAATATTGGAAGCAGGGGCTCCTGTGAAAGAGGAGGTTTTACTTGCCATCAGAGCCATAATGTGTGGTTTAATGGGGGAGCTTATTCATGCTAGGTCAATGTTGGAAAACCGCATGCGTGGAATTTCTTCCAAGAATCAAGCAATTGTCATGCTTCAAGCACCAACCCATCTGGCCCGGATGGTTGGTGTTCTGGATATCGAGAAAGATGGGAAGATCGACTCATATGCAGAGTGGAAAAGTCTGGAGAAGTGCTTCCCTGCCAGGTATAAATTCTTCTGGGACGATATCGACTACATGTGGCCGATCCTTTCTGATACCCGGGCCTGGAGCGTTATCAGTCGAAATCTCCACAACATCTACCAGTCAGAGGTATGCAGAAATCAAACAGAACTCCTTCTAATGTTCTCAGTTGATTTGCGTACTACCCGATTTGATCGCCATTCGAAGGGCCTTTCCCCATTCTGAGTCTAGCTGAACGTCGGCCCTTGGGATCGATATTTCGCCAACAGTCACATGTTGGCAACATGCACTTCTTAAACCCAGAAAATTCAAGGATGCAAGCCCTCGTCATTTTCTTCATGCCATGCAGTCGAGTTGTTCTCGAGGCTTCAAATCTCGGGCTTAATGTATGTCGTCACAACCTACCAACAACTTTGTCAATATGGAATAAGCACAAGAGTATGTAGAGCTTAGAAGACTTAATACGAGTGCCATAGCACATTTCCATCTAAAGTAAAGCACATCTCATGTGAAATATGCTATTAATAGTCTCGAGTGATTGAGCAACGAAGAGGTGACAAACCTTAGTAGAGTTGAGAATGACTGATGACAGGAGTAAAGAGCCCCCTTCTATACATTAGGATACCGAGCTTAACCTATTACCATGGAATTCAAGACTTAGCAGAAGCATATATTATTTTAAAAAGCAAGGTAAACCGCTCGGATGATTGGAAGAGAAAAGGGGAAGACGGACGATTGATGTATAAAAGAAAGACAACCAGTCATGGCCCATCCAATGCAGCACGAGCAAGCGTCTCCTTGAAAGGTAAAAAAAACAAGGAGTAAAAGAAAAGGGTGTATCTGGAGCTAAGAACTTCTAACACATGAAGCTTGGGCAAAAACAAAAGCGTGTGATCTAAAGACGAGAGCGCAGCCGCATGGAACTTCTGACATTGGAAGAGTGGGAGCATCAATAAAGAAATAGACATTAAGATGAACATTAAGAGTATCACTGAAACAGGCCAAATGTCAAACTTGGGACGGGTGTGTCCAGTTGGAGCCCTACTCGGAAGTGTTTTTGAGGTCCTTCCATCCTCCTCCTTTTCGCGGATACATTTGGCCAGATTCAGGGCCGCGCTGGAGACTTCCAGAATAGGTTCCTTGATGTACGTGATCTGGGCGGGATGGTTCTGGCCACTGAGTTCAAAGTGAGTGGCCTTTTTGTCTCCGAAGTAGTCGAGGAACCGTTGAAGCGTCTGGCGTAGCCAACATGACCACTACCTTGAGGTCGGTACGCTTCGAGATTACCACTTTTAACAGGCCAAGTAGCATGTCAGTTGCCAATGCACGCTCGTGAGCTTCGTCTATGATAAATGCAGGCCTATCACGATTAGTGATACTGGAGGCAAGGAACGGTGGGTAAGGCATCACAAAGTCATTGAAGTTTGTCTATTTCCTAGCAGCCTGCAACAGCGCTCTATCCGTCATGTAAAGCAGCTTAGCCCGATCATCTCGATTCTTGTTAAACCGCACAGCGAATCCAACCTCTGCTCCGACTATACAGTTGATTGACAGGCAGAATAGGGATCATGCCTGACATAGATATCGCGGCAGACCTGAACCATCTTTATACATGACAGTACATAGTCAACGGCGCTATTCGGACGCAAAACTCTCTATATACCTGGTTCCTCATTTTGAGGTGCTGGAATGTCTCCATGTCTTTGTTATACAGCCCAGCATAAGGTTTCCAGATCTTGAGCTTTATTTATTCTCACTTTCATTCAAAGCCATTATAGGTGGTGTCTGAATCTTATGGAACATGCATCAGAGGACAACTCAAGAGAAGTTCCCAAGCCTCGAGCCAAACACGGTGAGCTTCTGAAGAGTGAGAGTGCCCCTTGAATTTACACCGGATGGCTCTCCCTATGGGTGTTTTGTCAGCAATTCCCATCTAAAGAGGTTGTAGAATCTATAGTGAATACTCATCAAGTGACCTGCAGGTTCCCTGATGTGAGTCATAAACTAACTTCTCCTAACTCTATCACAAACAAATTGTATTCAAGAGGATGTCGTGAATTTTGTAACCATTGTGCTACATACGGTAATAAACCATATCTGAAGCACAGCTTTGGTGATTCGTTCGATGTTAGAACAAATCAGTAAGACATAGGAGACAAAGGGGCGTCAGTGATTCACCTCCTTTCGGCTGTTCTTTGTGGTGTTCCTGAGTTGTCTTCTTTCACGGTGGGTTCCAAGTGGCCATGTTCACGTTTGAGTTTTCTCAACACTCAAAGTTCAATCTAATAAATAGGTAGATATCCAGAAAAATCGTGAACTCTCCAAAGCTAGATTTCGATAAACTTTCCTCAAAAATGACTTATAAAGGGCATAGACTTTTCACAATGGACCATATAACCTACAAGTTCCCTCTCCTTTTGTCGAAGATTTTCTTTGACCCAATGTCTTCAATGTCCCGACTTACACAGTCTCAGCCAATTCTCAGTTTGGACGCCAATAACATACAGTCGAAGACTATGGAGGATAATCAAGAACCACTATTAGCCGTCGACATGGCAGTCGGTGCTGTTACTGTTGAGGCTCCCGTGGATGAGCCCAAGAAAGGCAGGGTGTTGGTCCTCAATGGGTTGCCAGGCACGGGGAAAACAAGCATTGTGAAGAGCCTCAAAGAACGACTCCCCGGCCAGAAGGTCCAGATAGTCGACAGTCCCATTATGGCTGGACCATTTTGCGCCCACTCGTATCAGCGAGAGTATCGGTCAGCCTACCTTCATGAGATCCGAAGATTGGCAGACCAGGGCTACACTATCCTGGTGACAGCTTCTCTGGCGAACAGCATATCGAGCCAACGAGTTATTCAAGACATTCTTGAAGTTGTCTGCGGGAAAGACATCTCCTTGCTCTGGATCAACATCAGCCGCCAAGAGGTTGTACAAGATCAACAAATATCGAACTCAACCCGGTTAGCGAGCGGCGAGTCGAAGACAGAAAAGTCCGATGTCTTGCTTGCCACCGCCGAACAAGGCCAACTTGTTCTTCCCTCAAGCCTGGGGAATAAGCTGGATGGGATCAGCTTGATCACTCGAATGATGAAGCTGGGGAATGACCTCGAGGAGGCAGTTAAGAAGGTGTCGGAGGTTATGGCCCGAGAGGAATGAGACAACATTGGCATTGGCTTTTCTTCTGTTCTTTTACGTGGGAGGCTTGGAGTCTGGGCATTTCATGATACCGGGTTCTGTTCTTTGGCATACCGTTGGTACCACACATAAGCACATTTGCTGGATTTCGGATCGCACATGAGACAGTACGAATGAACAATAGAGCAAACTGGAAATGCAGAATAATATGAAATCATATCGAGTATGCAGTTGCATCCGTACACAATTATTGAATCAAAGTGTCACGCGCCTGAATCAGTTGGTTGCAAACGTACAACACCATACCCTGGATCGTGATACCATCAAACAAGCATTCCTAGGCCAATGCAAGTAAGACAAAACAAGGGAATTAACAATGTCATCATCGGAAACAACGGAGCTCAGCTGGGCCCAATAGAGCGGTCTACCCATGATTATAAGACATGCTATGTCGTCGGTGAGCATTGTACGTACTATGAATGCGAGGCACAGGGGAGCTGCATAAGAGATTACTTGGCCTATTTCGTTTGTACAAGCATAATTCTAGGCATAGCTCTATTTTCAGGACCATAAACACCCCGTGTCTTTCTTGACTCGATCAACTCAACCAACGGAGAAAATCTTTGGAATGTGATGGTATGTCTGACAAGTGACAGCCATGTTCCCAGAGGCCATGACAGCATTATTCATGAACGGCGAAATAGTATCCGTAAGCCGTAGCAGTTGAGAAAAAAAATCTGAAATGTCGAACTTTTAGCATTACCGAGAGGAGGATCGACAAAGTAGTACGCTTATAGCGAAACGAGACCGACGTCCAAGCGAGCATGTTCCTCGCTCGGGGTTCATAGACATACAGTAGGTTAGCAAAAGTTCCAACACATTTCCTATCTAACCCTACTTTTAATAAA